>OZ038513.1:4579791-4592291 GCA_964036315.1 Acanthosepion esculentum | reverse complement strand
ATATCTCTGCCCTATGGAAGTTCTTATAGCAACTGTTTACGTCTCTGCGAAATGTCTATTCGCATTTCTAATAAGCGTCTATAAATCCATACTTACATCCATTTTTTTATCGCTGTATGTCGAATTGATGTCGACTCCTGTTGTGATAGTACAGCACTTTGATCATCTTTCTGCTTTTTCTTTAAAAAAAAAAAAATCAATCAAATACGAGCAATTTTAAGATAACGCTAGTTCGAGCAAAATCGTTTTTCTCAACAACCATTAATCAGTTTGACGACATTTTAAAAGAATCTAAAATATTGATGGAGTTTTTTTTTATTTGTTAATCGCACAATCAATTGGAAGTAAAAAAAGAAAAAAAAAAGAAAGAAAATAATAAAATTAAAAAATACACGGAAATTAAACAAAAAAATATTAGATACCAGGAAGCAAAAAAAAAAAAAAAAAAAAAATTAGAATCCACCGGAAGTGCTAAGATATGGATGAAATTACGGAGTTTTCTTTCTTTCTTTTTTTATTATATAGGAGAAACCTAAACTCGAAGACAAAATGGAAGTCTGGGTCGTTTGCTATATTCAGTTAATGGATAACTTTCAAAAAGCAGACGACACAATAAGATACTTAAATAAATGAAAGAAAATAAGTTTTTGTTATTTCCTCTATATTTTCCAAGATCTCAACCATTTTCTATCCGCCCATGGTACCTACTTTCATTTATTTCCAAAAACATCTCCGGTCTGGCCAATTCTTTGCATTTTAATCCGCTTTTCCGAGACAGAGGTCATGTCCTATCTTTAAAAACCGTAAATTTACATTCAAATGTACAGCATTTAAAACCGAATCAATTATTGCTTCCAATATTTTTAATTTGCTTTTTCACGAAAGCATTATGCTATTCAATAAGCAACGAGGCCTTTGTCTGTAATTTTTTTTCAACAATTGCCATTATCTGATCACCGCCGACATTTTTTTTCTCTTTCTTTTTAAAAAAAGAGTTTTAAATGTCCTAGTTGATTGCTGCAAAACTGCACAATGGTTATTATTGACCGACTGGAATGCTTTTTACGATTATTATCTATATTTACAGAGCTTGGCTTAGTAAGGCACAAGGTCAGATTGTAATATGAAAATTGTCTTGAGCAATACAAATCACCCTTACCCGACCCAGGAAAAAGAAAAGTGAATCAGTCTCCATTAAAAATCATCCCTCAAAATTTTGGTTCTCTAGAGCTGTCATTATAAGGCCTTTTACTTTTTTGTTGTTGTTTAATTAGAACAGGTTTAATAGAAGCACAAAACACATACTGAAATGAGCAAATATCTCGGGAATCTAAATCTAGTTCTGAAAACAGTCTCCTACTTTCTCAATCATTATACGTGGGCCCTTTAAAAAGCTGTGTCTGTTTTTCTTTAAATACAACACAATTAAATATTGAATCGCAGGGATATAAAGAAATAATAGTGCAAGTTTTTGTTGCGAGCTACTTGGTGTGATTAGATAAATATTAATCACTATTATGTTGTAAGAACATTATCCCGCAAATAAAATTAGCGGACTCAGAGTGAGTCCAGGTAAAAAAATAAAAAACCACAAAACAAAGAATATAAAACAAAACGAAAATGCATATATTAACAAAAAGAATTATATGTGTAGACAATTGTAACACAAGTAAAAACATTAAAACAATGTTTAATGAAAATGTACTTGTGTGTGTGTGTGTAACTAGCGTATGTGATAGACACGTGTGTTCATATACGTGTGCGAGATTTTAAAAATCAAAGTGGACAAAAGAAACGAACGTGCGACTATATCTGAAAACCAGACCTAAAAGACTTTTTATATGTTTAAAGAAGCGCCCCATAGCGAGCGTTTTTGGTAAAGCCAAGTGGAATAATCCACATTTTCAATCAATGTTAACTCCTTATATTTTATTTAATGTTAAGTATGTGGGGAAGTTTGTGTGTGAGTGGTGCTGAAATGTTCTCGGTCTGACTTATGCCACCGAATCTGATAAACAAATTTCTATAGGAATTACTTTTATGGCTGGGACAAGAACTTATGACCAGCCACTCGTGTGTGATACGAAATAATAAAGAAAAAGAAAAAAAATGCAAAGATCTACTCGGAGTGGCCTAAACTTTTCAAGTCCAACAGACATTAACGAACCCTTTCCTCAAAACTTCCAAACGCACTCCCTTTCCACACAGAGTTTGTCTCTCATTACAACCTGAAGGTAACGACTCTAAAGAGGCGATGTACGTTGTCTGACCCAAGCTTTTTCAGTGTGTCTTATTGTTTACTCTTTTGTGTGGATAATATTCAACATCCTACTTACAGCCATCCTGTTCTTTAATGAAAACGGGTTCAATAATAAATGCACACAAATAATATCGAAATGAACACAAATGTCTCAGCATTTCAAATCTAGTTCTCTACATAGTCTTATTCTTTTCCAAACGTGATATGAAGGTCAGTCCCAAAGTAATGTTTGTTCTTCTCTACATCCAAAAGTAATGTTTGTTCTTCTCTAAATGCCAAAGTAATCTTTGTTCTTCTCTAAATCCAAAAGTAATGTCTTCTTCTCTACATCCAAGAGTAATGTTTGTTCTTCTCTAAATCCAAAAGTAATGTCTGTAGTAATGTCTGTTCTTCTTTAAATCCGAAAGTAATGTTTGTTCTTCTCTACATCCAAAAGTAATGTTTGTTCTTCTTTAAATCCGAAAGTAATGTTTGTTCTTCTCTACATCCAAAAGTAATGTTTGTTCTTCTTTAAATCCAAAAGTAATGTCTGTAGTAATGTCTGTTCTTCTTTAAATCCAAAAGTAATGTTTGTTCTTCTCTACATCCAAAAGTAATGTTTGTTCTTCTTTAAATCCGAAAGTAATGTTTGTTCTTCTCTACATCCAAAAGCAATGTTTGTTCTTCTTTAAATCCAAAAGTAATGTCTCTTCTTCTCTAAATCCAAAAGTAATGTTTGTTCTTCTCTACATCCAAAAGTAATGTTTGTTCTTCTTTAAATCCAAAAGTAATGTCTCTTCTTCTCTAAATCCGAAAGTAATTTTTGTTCTCCTCTAAATCCAAAAGTAATGTTTGTTCTTCTCTAAATCCAAAAGTAATGTCTGTAGTAATGTCTGTTCTTCTTTAAATCCAAAAGTAATGTTTGTTCTTCTCTACATCCCAAAGTAATGTTTGTTCTTCTTTAAATCCAAAAGTAATGTCTCTTCTTCTTTGAATCCGAAAGTAATTTTTGTTCTCCTCTAAATCCAAAAGTAATGTCTGTAGTAATGTCTGTTCTTCTTTAAATCCAAAAGTAATGATTGTTTTTCTCTAAATCCAAAAATAATATCTGTTCTTTAAATCCAAAAGTAATGTCTGTTCTTCTTTAAACACAACAAATTATTTCAAAATGAGCAAAATGTGTTTCTTTTTTCTTTCATTACAACAGATATTAGAAGCAAATTAAGCAAAAATGGATACAAAATCATCAGAATTCCGAATTTAGTTCACAACAAAGTCTCCATTATTCTTAGTTTTGGTACAAGGCTCTGTCAAGAGGAATTGCCTGTTCTTCTTTTAGTTGCAACCGAAGCATGTTTGTTTGTTTGTTTGTTTTGTTTTACGGCATATCAACCACAATGGGTTATTTAATGCCGACAAAATTTTCATTGCTGGTAATATTTTGTTTCATCAAAAATCTATTTCTGGTAATTTTCAAAAATGTGTTGCTGGTAACATTATTTTTCAAATAACAGTTGCTTGGTAATATTTTTTTTCCTTAAAAGTGTATAGCTGGTAATATTTAAAGAAAAAATGTATTGCTGGTAATAGTTTTTTTCTTCAAATATTTATTCCGGGCAATATTTCTTTTACAAATTATTTCTGGTATTAAAACCTATTTTTACACGTTCATAGAGTTTTGAGTTTTGACCCCAGTTACGGGTGTAACTATTTGCCCATAGCTGGGACCCTAACAGGTGCTACCACCCCGGGTCACGGTGGACCTGGGAACGCCAGCAATTAAGAGGTGGTTCCACGGTCCTCAAAACCTCTTGATCAGAGGCCTTGCTGTTAGACGTAGTTTATCGTCATACCCAAGATGTGGATGTAGTTTATCGTCTTATCCCGGACGCAGATGCAGTTTATCGTCATACCCAAGACGCGGATGTAGTTTATCGTCATACCCAAGACGCGGATGTAGTTTATCGTCATACCCAGGATGCGGATGTAGTTTATCGTCATACCCAGGATGCGGATGTAGTTTATCCTCTTACCAAGGATGCGGATGTAGTTTATCGTCTTATCCAGGACGTGGATGTGGTTTATCGTCATACCCAAGATGTGGATGTAGTTTATCGCCTTACCCAGGACGCGGGTGTAGTTTATCGTCACACACAGGACGATTTGAGAATGAGTATACCAAATAAATCAGATATGCATGAAAAAGTGAGCAAGACAAATGACATACTACGCATAAAGCCCAGAGACGGGAGGTTGATATTAGAGAAAGAAAATTACTCCAGTGATGGAACGAATATATAAAAGAACCCTTCCAGAAAGATGACATATTGTTGATAGCAGACACAGAAAGAAAGCTGCAAAAACACCCACAGAAAGTAGTGAAGGAAAGAGAGAAGAAAGGATTAAACATCAACTGCAAGAAGACAGAATGCTTGATTTTTAGCAAAAGGATTTGTCCAAAGTACGAATTAGAAAATCGGGAGGTACCTAAAACCAACAAATGTGTAAATTTAAATATCTGCGATGTGTTTTAACAGAGGACAGAAAGAGTGACACTGAAATCTGAACGCATATTAGGATAACCAAAGATGCCTTCCAAAAGCTAAGTAGAGTACTAAGAAATAGAAAATTTTCGCTAGAAACAAGAAAAAGAGGACTAAACTGCTACATGATATCTGTCCTCCTGTATGGCAGTGAGGGCTGGATAATTTCCTCAAAGCTGAAGAGGAAACTTGAAGCAACAGGAATGTGGTTCTGCAGAAGGATGCTGAGGATATCGTGGACCGAACATGTGAATAACGACGAAGTTTTTAGAGAAAATGGAAACAAAAAGGAAACTTATACTTAACATCAGGAAGAAACAGTTGAGGTTTCTGGGGCACATAATGAGGAAAGAAGGAGGGGAAAATATGATACTCAAGGGACAGATAGAGGACAAGAGGAAGACAACGCATGACATACTTAGTGAGCATGGCTAAAAGGATGGCAGACTCACTCCAAACCTCAAGTGGAACTCTTATATACGATCCAACTCTAAAGATGCAGGTAAAATGGTTGGCTTCCTGTTCAGCTCCAGTAAGTACTTGTTTCCTCATACCATACTCTACCATTATAAGGACCAGATCAGGCCGAAAATGGAATCGTATCAGGAGTCATTATAAGCGGCCACAATATTAACAATATAAGATATGCAGATGACATACTGTTGATAGCAGACACAGAAAGAAAACTAAAAAAATTCCTACAGAAGGTAGTGAAGGAAAGCGAGGAAAAACATTAAACATCAACTGCAAGAAGACAGAATGCATGGTTTTTAGCAAAAGGATGAGTCCAGAGTACGAATTGCCAATCGGGAGTTACCAAAATCAAACAAGGGTAAAAATCTAAATATCTGCGAAGGACGGAAAGAGCGACACTGAAATCGAAAAGGCGTATTTGGATAACCAAAGATGCCTTCCAAAAGCTAAGCAGAGTATTAGAAATAGAAAATTATCGCTAGAAACATAGAAAAGAGGACTAAAACTGCTACGTAATATCTGTCTTCCTGTATGGCAGTGAGCGCTGCATAATCTCCTCAAAGATGAAGAAGAAACTTAAAGCAACAGGAATGTAGTTCTGCAGAAGGATGCTGAGGATACCATGGAAGGAACATTTGAGCAACAACGAAGCTCTATAGAAAATGAAAACACAAAAGAAACTGATACTTAACATCAGGAAGAGACAGTTGAGGTTTCTAAGGCACACAACGAGGAAAGAAGGCTTGGAAAATCTGATACTCACAGGACAGATTGAAGGTAAGAGGGAGAGGAAAACAATGTACCACATACTTCATTCGTTGAGTAAATTGATAAGAAAACCGGATTTAGGAGAAATAACAGAAAGACAATGTTTATTAAGAGCTACAAAGGACAGGAAGTTGTGGAGAGCCATGATCACCTACACCCTGAGAGAGGACGCGGCACATAAAGAAAATGCTTAGTTTAGTAACAACATAAAGCCCCAGGAAGATGTGGTGTACCATTATTCTACGAAAATCTGCATGTTTGAAAAATTGTCTTTGAAATTGTGACTTCACTCATAACGGATGTTCGATTTTTATGAGCTGACTTCTTATTTCTCAGCCTTGTGCCAGGCGAAGTAAATATTCAGAAATAATATTAGTAGGAACTCTAAAATTGTGGCCTTTAGCCAGATGAGACTAAAACTAGCGTTACAGGATAAAAAACAAAAAAGAAAAAAACTGTCTCATTATCAAGCACCTGCACGCAGATAGACGAAAGGTGCACTGACAAATTCTTCACCTCCGCAAAGAAACGCTATTCAATACCCTAAAATCTGAATTTAGACATTTGTTTTGATTTTGAGGACTGAATCTGAAAACTTTTCGAATGCCAACTTTTGTATGTATACAACATTCGCAGGCCTCCGTCGGTCAGGGTTGACCATGGGTAGCATCCTAGTTGTCTGCCTAGGTGGAGCATCGACGTCTGTGACTGAGGAGGCCGATGCGGGAGTGAGAATCTCTGTTGCAGAGGGCGCATTGGAACTGTCACTTTGCTTTCCGCGGGCCCGCCTTTTCATGGCGACTTTCAGCTTCTCCTCCCCTGACTTGAGGCGTTTGGTCAGGGTTCCTCTCCATTCGGATCGCATGGCTGCCAGGCTCTCCCAGGACATTGTGTCGATGTCCACAGTTTTCATACCGCATCTCACGACATCGTGGTAGTACAGATGTGGCCGCCCAGCGGGTCTCCTTCCAGCAGTCAGCTCTCCATACACGAGGTCTTTGGGGATGCGGCCGTCTGGCATGCGATGGACGTTGCCCAACCAACGGAGTCTGCGCTGTTTGAACAGTGTAAACATTTAATAATTCCATTAAGAGATGTTGCTAGTAGTAGGCCTGCGTCGGTCAGGGTTGACCATGGGTAGCATCCTAGTTGTCTGCTTGGCTGGAGCATCGACGTCTGTGACTGGGGAGGCCGATGCGGGAGTGACAATCTCTGTTGCAGAGGGCGCATGTGTTTTCTGTCGCTGGTCTGTTGGAGGTGTCACTTTGCTTTCTGCGGTCCCGCCTTTCCGTGGCCATTTGTGTCAGTTTCCCCTCCACTGACTTGATCAGGGTTCCTCTCCATTTGGATCGTATGGCTGCTAGGCTCTCCCAGGACTCTGTGGTGATGTCCACAGCTTTCATGTCGCGCCTTACGACAGTTGTAAATTGATGAGATCTCGACATCAGTCTAGTACTGCGCTTATATTTAAAAAGTCTAGGTACCATAGTGAAGAGCGATATTTATTCTGTCAATTACACAGAAATGTGGCACAAGGCCGAAGCGGGGATTGGGGAATGGACGGTCTTCTTCTGTCTTAACTATAACTTAGCTAGCCGCAAACACTGACCCAATCGTACGAACAATATTCCTTACACTAAAACAACACATTCATACGTACCTTTCTTACTACAATCACCATAATACCTCATTGTCTCTATGAAAGTACTAACTAGTCCTCATATTTATAATTCGTTGTCTGTGAGGGGGGGTAAAATAATAATACCATAGTGAAGAGCTCATCTGAACAATTACCATGAAAGTATTTATAGAAAAGACACAGAGAGGCAACCCTACTGTTGGCTTTCGTGTACCGAAAAATTGTTTATATAGAACGGCACATCAGGGGATTCCTTTCGTTTGGCGTCAAATATGAGACCGACAAATGAATGATCTGTAAAACCCCACGATGAATTGGGTGCGATTACTGGCAGATATACAAAATCATGTTGCGAACACAAAGGATTGCACTTAATATAGTGGATTGTATGAAATGTTCTATTATGCATTTCAGCTGTAAATGTGCAAATTGTTCCATAAATTAGTTAAAATTATAAACCAAATTAATTAAAATAAAAAATAAAAAATTGAATTATAACATTCTGTTTTTACGTTTGATATCTATTGCGAGAGGGAGAGACGATGAAGTAATGGATAGAGGTGCGGACTGAGGAATTAGAAAGGTATGGTTCCTCTTCTTCTCCTCCCAGCTATGGGTAAATAACAGGACAGACTGGGTTCTATGTCCTTCGGTAGCAACCGGTCTAAGAGAAGGAAACTCTGAATTCAAAACCGGCCTGGCGAGGGTTGGGCTCCGTCAGACTTTGCCCAAGAAACACAACTTCTACTGTAATACATGTAATCCTCCTTTCACACTGATGGGTCATAGGGGCACCAAACGTACTGATAGTATTATTAGTACATATACATTTTAATTGTAGTAATATTAGTACATGTAATGACTAAGTAATAAGTATTTTATCCGCAAAAAGTGTATCATATTTAATTTTTGAAAATTTTTGTTTATTCGTTATGAAAAATAAATAAAAGCATTGTAGTCGTGGGTGCCCTCCAGCATTTGTCTCCTGGCGACCAATAATTTTGAAACCAGTCCACCACTGAAAACTGAATTATTTTCAAAGGTTTTATTAAGTTTTATTTTTTAAATTTCGCATAGGTTTTTCGCCAGTATAAAATTATCATCAATATATCAAACTTATATCGATGGTATGACAAACATATTAAAGAATGTTTTCTACTTGTGGGTCATGCAGAAAATCGAAAACGTAGGGTCGAGTAGCGAACCCATAGCTATGCCATCAATCTCTAGGATATTGTTTGTATAATGATCGTAAAAAAGGAATGGTTTCGCGCAGTATAGAAGTTTATTAAGAATTGTTGGTCTAATTTTAAGAAGTGGCCGCTGAAAGCTATTATTATTATTATTATTATTATGTAAATTTTGTAATCCTATGCTTGTTGTTCCTTTGGCAGAAGGACCGGCAAAATGGTTTCAACGTCTGATGAGGCCAGGATGTTCTTATCAAGTTTATAAGAAAATTATTGGTGGAATTAACGCTATATTTAAAATATTCCAGAATCACTTACTTAAAAATTGATATACGGGTATAGGTATGTATATATATTTTAAGATATTTTTATGTTTAACATTCTTTTTATAGATACAAATATTTAAGTAAATGCTCTGTTTATTATAAACAGAGCATTTACTTCAATATAGTAAATTCGAACTTGCCAACCGAACAATCCTCTGTGGCCGAATCGGTTAAAAGGCACATCAGGCTATATGACGGTTCCGTATAGGATACAGGTTCGAATCCTGTCGGAAGACGAATATTTTCTATAAAAATTTCTCGGACATTCAGGCCGGTAAATTTTGTTTAATGCTGTTTATTATAAAAAACAGAGCATTTACTTAAATATTTGTATCTATAAAAAGAATGGATAAACATAAAAATGTCTTAAAATAATTGTCGGACTTCATTGTCCATTTCATAATGTGTGTGTATATATATATATATACAGCCGCAGAGAGGAGATCTCGAGAAGTTGGGCTTCACAACATTCTAATGGGAAGCAGGGAAGGGTCCCTGTGTCAATTAATAGAGAGCAGTTGGGTTTTTGAAGCGCTAAAGTTAACCACAGCCGATTGGAGGTCCTTTTCGAGACGAACTGCCGCGTTAAATTTGTCAGCGACACTAGATTTGTTTTTGAGACAGGAGTAAATTGTGGTGTCATCCGCGTAGATGCCAACTTGGGAATCTATGGCGTCAGGGAGATCGTTTACGAATATAAGGAACAGAATAGGGTCTAGGATAGAGCCTTGAGGAACACCTGCGTTCGTGGGATAGGAGCTGGAGGAGAATCCGTTGAGAACGACCTTCAATTCACGGTTTGACAGGAATGATTGTATTAGGTCAAACAATCGACCTGTAGATTGCGAAGAAGGCCGGCATGCCAAACCCTATCAAACGCTTTGGAGATGTCTAGGGCCACGGCACGAGCTTCACCGTTATTATGAAGAGTTTGGTAGACAAATTCAGTGATGGCCATAAGCACATCAGCTGTAGATCGGGCAAAGCGGAAACCATATTGCTTGTCTGAGAGCAGATCATGGGATGTAAGGTGATTAAACACTTCGGTGTTGATAAGGGCTTCGAAGACTTTACCGAAGAGGAGTAGGAGACTGATAGGACGGTAATTAGAAGGGTCGGAGGGGTCGCCAGAGTTCTTAGAGTTCCGGAACAATGGATGAGGACTTCCAGCAGTCGGGAAAACAAGACTCCTTGAGGCAGTAGTTGTATAATTTAGAGAGGGTGGGCGCCAATTCAGGCGTGCATTTTCAATGGCTGGTATCCCATCTCCACCACTAGCCTTGTGGGGGTCTAAATTAGAGATAATGCCCAATACCAATGACGGGGATATGTGTAACCCGCTCAAAAGGGCCTCAGTTTTGAGAGGGAAATCGGGTAAGGGTACACCAGAAGAGTCAAGCGTTGAACTGGAAGAAAATTTCCGAACAAAGCATTCCGCCTTGTCGGCAGAGGTGATCGGGACCTCAAACTGGTTGAACAAGGGAGGTATAGAGGGTTTGCTATTGTTCAGAACGCTCTTGCAAAGACGCCAATAGTGCATTGGGAGAGCAGAGGATTATTCAAACCAAAATTGTTAAATAAAACAGACAACGAATGTCTATTATGTTTCATCAGGAGCCGTTCTAAGTTTCGTAGAGTGGCTTTAGTTAAATTAATGCCTGCAAGATTTCACGGCTCTAGCATCACTCCTTCATAGTCAGCCTATGAACGTTTCAGCCCACCCTCATACCTGGAAAGAAACAATGCAGTTATTAATAAGAAGAGTTGAAATGAATGCCTGCAAGATTTCACGGCTTTAGCATCACTCCTTCATAGTCAGCCTATGAACGTTTCAGCCCACCCTCATACCTGGAAAGAAACAATGCAGTTATTAATAAGAAGAGTTGAAATGAATGCCTGCAAGATTTCACAGCTCTAGCATCACTCCTTCATAGTCAGCCTATGAACGTTTCAGCCCACCCTCATACCTGGAAAGAAACAATGCAGTTATTAATAAGAAGAGTTGAAATGAATGCATGCAAGATTTCACAGCTCCAGCATCACTCCTTCATAGTCAGCCTATGAACTTTTCAGCCCACCCTTGTATACAGGGTGCAACAGAAATAGCTTCCACATTGTAAAATTGACAAAGACCAAGTTAACTGTTATTAAACAAATATTTTACTTTTTCAAACAAAAGGCTGAAATTTTGATTCTTTTTATTTTAAAATGAACTTTCCCAAATGGTTGCCTCTATTCTTTATACACTGTTCTAAATTTTTCCATCAGCCGGAAGTTCGAGCGCTTTGAGGTCTTCCAAGTGATTTTCTTTTAAGCGCTGAATCCGTGGCACTATAATTTTCAACAATGGAGGTTCTATCCGGGAGAGTATTATTCCGACATAACATGAAATGAGTATGAAAAGCTCTGTGTGTTGCAATTCTAAATTCCCTAGTCTTAAAAAACATTTCAGCGGTAAACGCACTGTGTGAACCGGTCCAACTTAGGATGGTAACTGATGGTAGCTTAAAAAATGGTAAGGAGTAGCGAGATGAAAACACCATTGATACTTGCCTAAGTTCACTAGCACTACACAGGTGACTCTTTGAAATGTGGGAGGCATTTCAACAGCCCGCTGTATAATCATTATATATATATATATATATATATATATATATATATATATATATATATATAAAGAAATATAGTCTTAAAGTGTGCTATATTTATGGGATAAGGTGCTCAATATCAGAGATAGAGCGTGTGTAAATATAAAGGTGAACATAGAAGTCATCACTGCAATGATCGGGCCACGATGATTGCATCTAACATGAAACAGACGGTCGCCTCTAAGTGTTGACTTCTATGTTCACTTTTGTATATATATATATATATATATATATATATATATATATATATATATTATTCGGACTATAGTCCTCATATTTGTCGCCATATTTATTACAATGAGTCGGCCGTCGTACGCTCCGGCCTTCTTCAGGTGGTTGGAATGTCGGATTGAACCCTTTATTTCGCTCACTGGGGTAGACTGTTCTAGTTCCACGTGCTATGTTTAATGTTTAATGGATGTCAGTTATCAGTTATCTCCTGTTAATTTCCCTCTGAAAGTTCTCCACTGCCTTAACCGTGTATTGAGCCCACACTCTTTTGGTCCTGTCACTGGATCTAACTAACGCCTTTATCCACTGTGACATGTGTCCTTGAGGAAGAAGGCCGGAGCGTACAACGGCCGAAACGTTTTAATAAATATGGCGACAAAGATGAGGACAATAGTCCGAATAATGTAAATAATGTACGTAATACCTCATCTCAGAAATATAG
>OZ038513.1:4469791-4574791 GCA_964036315.1 Acanthosepion esculentum | reverse complement strand
CCGCATATCCGGAATCCCGCATTACCGGAATCCCGCATATCCGGAATCCCGCATATCCGGAATCCCGCATATCCGGAATCCCGCATATCCGGAATCCCGCATATTCGGACATGATTTTGATGTGTATATTTTAGCTCTCTGGCTGAAATGTAACTGATTTGAAATTTCTGTTTTTCAGGAAATTTACTTTGGATAATTGCTTATGCTTATTTCAGCCTATTGACTTGTATTGGTGCAAAAGGTGAATAAGAGGAAAGGATGACAACGATGACAAGATAGCGACGAGATGCATGATTGTGTTGAAACCTGGACTGAAATTGAAAAAACTATTGAAAAGGTTGTCAGTTTTATGGAAAGAAAGCCAGCATTCACCTATGACGATTGCAATAATGCACGCAGAGTTGAAAAGTGTATTTCGTTTAAAATGTTTCAAGAACAAAAGCAAAACAAAATGCGGAAAAAGTTGAGAATGACATTAGAAGAGAAAGAATTTTCATGCAACAGCAATTAAAAAATCCTCGTTCCATTATTTGTTTTGTATACGTGGCATACTTAATTTAATAAATTTTCATTAACATTACATAATTTATTTCTTTTTTCTTAAAATCAATTCCCTTATAATTCACTCACCATTAGCTTGTTTTGTTTACTATAAAACATTGAAAATAAATGTTAAACCTGATTTCAGTTCTTTTATTTTAATCTAAATATAACCCCGCATATCCGAACATTGTAACCAATTCCTCATATCTGGAAGGCCTTCTTAGTCTGGTTGTCAGGGATTCTACTGTATAACATTCTGTCCTTGAGGATGACCAATGATCGTCGAAAATAGACATAAAATTTTTTTCAACAGATTACATTCAAATATCCGTTATCTGTTTCAAAGATATAAAAAAAAAATCAATAAAAAATTATCAAAGAAAATTTGTCAATTTGTCATCGGTTTACAATAAATCTTGTTTAATATGAAACTTGCTAAAGTATTCACCTCTCTCTCTCTTACACATATATATATATATATATATATATATATATATGTATGTATGTATATGAGGGAGAGAGATAAAGTGGGGGGTGGGGAGAAGAGACGTGGATTATTAATGTGCGTAAATATGCAAAGGGGTTGTTTGATGTGATGTGTTCGAATTTATCAAACGAATCTCGCAGACAGTGCCGTGAGTTCTGTTTTATTTGCAGAAGAACCGAAGATGACGATTCCTGGTATGACGGAGTGAATTTTTTTTTCTTTTTTTTTTTGTTCATTTTGTTTCTCTCTCTCTCTCTCCCTCTCTCTCTCTCTCTCTCTCTCTCTCTCTCTCTCTCTCTCTTGCAAATTGGAATCTTTCAATCACGCCATGTGACGAAACTAAACGCTAGAACTCACGCACGCACGAAGACTGGCACATTTCCGTCCCGGATTTCTTTGAAAAAAATTCAGAAATAATAATAATAATAATAATAATAATAATAATAATAATGATGAGAAATTTTTTCCCGCCCAAAACAATGCAATGGCGCAAGGTCGGTGTTTGACAAAACAATGGATGCCATAAAAGAAGCATTGATTTTGTGGGTGATGCGATGCGTTAATTACAAACGTATTTTAAATCAAACGAAGGAAAAAAAATGAATGAAAGAGAGAGAGAGAGAGAGAGAGAGAGAGAGAGAGAGAGAGAGAGAGAGAGAGAGAGAGAGAGAGAGAGACAAAGAGCGGGCGAAAGAGAAAGAAAAGAAAAAAGTAAAAAAGTGTGAGAATGAAAGAGAGAGAGAGAGAGAGAGAGAGAGAGAGAGAGAGAGAAAGAGAGAGAGAGAGAGAGTAAGAGACAAAGAGCGGGCGAAAGAGAAAGAAAAGAAAAAAGTAAAAAAGTGTGAGAATGAAAGAGAGAGAGAGAGAGAGAGAGAGAGTAAGAGACAAAGAGCGGGCGAAAGAGAAAGAAAAGAAAAAAGTAAAAAAGTGTGAGAATGAAAGAGAGAGAGAGAGAGAGAGACACAGAGAGAGAGAGAGAGAGAGTAAGAGACAAAGAGCGGGCGAAAGAGAAAGAAAAGAAAAAAGTAAAAAAGTCTGAGAATGAAAGAGAGAGAGAGAGAGAGAGAGAGAAAGAGAGAGAGTAAGAGACAAAGAGCGGGCGAAAGAGAAAGAAAAGAAAAAAGTAAAAAAGTGTGAGAATGAAAGAGAGAGAGAGAGAGAGAGAGAGAGAGAAAGAGAGAGAGAGAGAGTAAGAGACAAAGAGCGGGCGAAAGAGAAAGAAAAGAAAAAAGTAAAAAAGTGTGAGAATGAAAGAGAGAGAGAGAGAGAGAGAGAGAGTAAGAGACAAAGAGCGGGCGAAAGAGAAAGAAAAGAAAAAAGTAAAAAAGTGTGAGAATGAAAGAGAGAGAGAGAGAGAGAGAGAGAGTAAGAGACAAAGAGCGGGCGAAAGAGAAAGAAAAGAAAAAAGTAAAAAAGTGTGAGAATGAAAGAGAGAGAGAGAGAGAGAGTAAGAGACAAAGAGCGGGCGAAAGAGAAAGAAAAGAAAAAAGTAAAAAAGTGTGAGAATGAAAGAGAGAGAGAGAGAGAGAGAGAGTAAGAGACAAAGAGCGGGCGAAAGAGAAAGAAAAGAAAAAAGTAAAAAAGTGTGAGAATGAAAGAGAGAGAGAGAGAGAGAGAGAAAGAGAGAGAGTAAGAGACAAAGAGCGGGCGAAAGAGAAAGAAAAGAAAAAAGTAAAAAAGTGTGAGAATGAAAGAGAGAGAGAGAGAGAGAGAGAGAGAAAGAGAGAGTATGTGAGAGAGAAATAATAAAACAGCGTGAGATGAGAAAACGGGAGAAAAAAAGAAGTAAATGAAAGAACAAAAGAAATAGTGAGAGAGAGAGAGAGAGAGGGGGGGAGCGAGACAGAAAAAAGAGACAAAGACTCTGCGAGAGAGGGAAAGAGAGAGTGAGAGCCAACAAAATAACCAGTGAGAGATAACAAAACAGGAGAAAAAAAGAAGGAAATGAAAAAACAAGTGAAAAAGAGAGAAAGGGAGCGAGACAGAAAAAAGAGACAAAGACTATGCGAGAGAGAGAGAGTGAGAGGGAGAAAGAGAGAGAGAGAGAAAGTGAGTGCCAACGAAATAAACAGCGAGAGATAACAAAACAGGAGAAAAAGAGAAGAAAATGAAAAAGAGTGAGAGAGAGAGAGAAAGAAAGAAAGAAAGAAAGAAGGAGAGTAAAAGACAAAGAGTGGGTGAAAGAGAGAAAGAAATAATCAAACAATGTGAGAATGAGAGAAAGAGAGACATATATATATATATATATATATATATATATATATATATATATATATATATATATACAACTGTCCGAATTGGTTAAATATTTACAGTCCATAAATGTTTACTTTAAGCTCCATCAACCGACTGTAGGCAGAAGGAGAACTTCGTTCTCTGTGTCATAGGTGGCTCGTGAGTAAAAACTTTTTTTTCTGTTTTTAAACACTAGAAACTTATTTCCACCGATTTTTTGCTTTCTTATTTCGTCCGTTTTTTTTTTAACTTTTCAGTTCCGCTGTTTTAATTATTGTTGTTCCAAAGTTCTTTCTGAAAAACTCTTGGACGAAAAAGTTCCTTTAAAAGAATGCGAACCGAAATTTTCAAAGCCACATATAAATTCTTTGGTATAATTATTTTGTTTATACATACTTACATACATACATACATATATATATATATATATATATATATATATATATATATATATATATATATGTGTGTGTGTGTGTGTGTGTGTACAACAATGCCTTGAGATACGAGTTTAATTCGTTCCAAGACCGAGCTCGTAACTCAAATGATTTTTATCTTAAATCAGTTTTCCTCATTGAAATTAATTGGAATCTTTCCAATCCGTTCCAGACCCCAAAGAATTCATCACTGATCTTTAAACTTACTTACTTACTTACTAAAGGAATTCATGAAAATAACGACGAAAAGACACAACACAACAGAGATCCTTCCACACCAGAGGGGAATACATTTGTACTGCGGGTCCTTAACTGAAACTCATTCTTATCTCAAAATTCAGTTCGTATCTCGAGACAAAGAATCGGCCAAACTCTGGCTCGTATCTTAAAAAAAAAAAAATTTGTATGTTGAGACGCTCGTATCTCAATGTATTACAGTATATTTTTTTTTTCTGGGGAGATAAATTATATTAATGGAAACTTAAGGGTGTCTCTTTCTTAAATATTTAATTAATATTTGCTCTGGTTTTATATTGAGCTCTCTGGATAACATCCTCTTTAGAGTTATCCACACGTATTACCAAACCCTTCATTACCTTACTATATATATATATATATATATATATATATATATATATATATATATATATATATACAAGGGTCATTCAATAAATAAGGTGAATATTTCGGTATAAGGACTTCTAATACAGATAGAAGCTTACTTTTTTTCTCAACGTAGTCTCCCCGCACTGTCACACACTTTTCCCATCTGTGCACAAGCTTCCGTATTCCCTCAGCGTAAAAATCTTTGGACTGATGTCTCAGCCAGTCGCTCACAACACTTTTGACTTCATCGTCACTTTTAAACTTCATGCCTCTCGTGAACGCTTTCAAGGGACCAAACAGGTTGCCTTGATCTATCCACTTCCCTTCTCCACATCCTTTCATTTTTCATTCCTATCTGCTCTCGCTCCAAATCTTCTGTAACCCCCTTGCCTTGATCGACCCACTGTCTTTCTCTTTCTCCACATCCTCTCCTTTACCACTCCTATCTGCTCTTCCTCCAACCCTTCTTTAACCCCTTGCGTGATAGTGGCTTCCAGCCATGCTTGGGGTGATACGCTTAAAAAAAAAAAAAAAAAAAAGGTGAAAGTCTGAAGGGCCAAGGTCTGGGCTGTAAGGGGGATGAGGGAGCAGTTCCCAGCCCAGCTCGTTGATGGTCTGCACCGTTTGGGCTGCTGTGTGAGGCCTTGCGTTGTCATGATGCAAGATGACTCCTTCTGACTGATCACCCCTGCGTTTGTCCCAACAGATAAGCTCAAAGTCCTTGCAATACCACCCACTGTCACCCTTCTGTCAGACTGAATGAGGTCATTGACTGATTCGATCACCTCAGGAGACCTCACATCTGTAGGCCTCCCAGGCCTGTCTTCATCCTCAACACTGCCCCGTCCTTATTTAAACAATTTAGCCCACTTGTAGACTTTTTTGGCTGAAACATGTGGCATATATATATATATATATATATATATATATATATATATATAAATTTCGGTTGAGCTCTCTGGTTTGAGGTGTGAATTTGTAAACAGTGACTATTTAAGCTAATATTGCACGACTCTTCGGCAGAATCGAGTCACTGTCAGCCACTGTGTGTTTATCTAAATCTAAAAATAAACACGCTAAAATTCACCTTCATCCCTGTCGTGCGTCGATGGCTTAGTGGGAGAAGTTCCGACTGACAAATTCAGTCCGGTTTCGATCCTAGCTAGAGGCAACCGGACGTCTAGCCACACTGATGAGCTGTGAATCAGCGAAACAGTCTGTCTGTGGATGACATATATATATATATATATATATATATATATATTGTAATTAAGTAATTCATCGTGTCTAGAAGAAACCTCAACAGAATGCAGAAAGCACTGGAAGGCCGTTATCAGGCAAACGTCATACCAACTGTTCCAACGGGCCTCGGTAACGAAGAGGTAGCGAATCAGACTCGATATAGCGCCGGTCGATCACATATTCCGTGGTGGAACACATCCGAGTTTCCCTTACCCATAGGACTGTGCCCCCACGAGCCATGACAACTATCCCCAAGCCGCTCCATCTAGAGCATTAAAAGCCGGTTCAAGGAAGGATATACAAGTAATAGAAATTATTAGGAGGATTTGAGATTGTCATAAGTAAGTAATTCATCGAGTCTAGAAGAAACCTCAACAGAATTATGCAGAAAGAACTGGACGGCCCTTTCGTCATATATATATATATATATATATATATATATACAAGTGAACATAGAAGTCAACACTTCATGCTAGATGCAATCGTCAGGCCACGAGTGCTGTTATTTGTCTCGGCTATTTATATATACGGGTCAGTGGTGCATTGTGGGTAGTCTATTTTGACGGTTATTTCACCGGAAGTCGTTTATTTATTTATTTATTTGGGTTAAATTATTTTGCTTGTTTTTATTTCGATTCCTGTCGGAGAACGAATATTTTCTCTGAAAATTTCTCGGACTTTCAGGCTAGTAAATGTTTAATACTCTTTATTATAAAACAGAGCATTTACTTCAATATTTGTATCTATAAAAAGGAACGTATAAACATAAAAAATGTCTTAAAATGAATGTCGGAATTTGTCCATTTCATAATGTGTGACGTCATTTGTTTATATTTGGATACACATCGAGCAGATATGAATGTACGAGAGAAAATAAGGGCGAATTGTCGTTTAAAAACAGTAGAATCGACCTTGCTAACCGAAACACTACCCTGTGGCGAAATCAGTAAAAGCACGTCAGGCTATGTAACGGTTCCCTACGGGATACAGATTCGATTCCTGTCGGAGGACGAATATTTTCTCTGAAAATTTTTCGGCATTCAAGCCGATAAATGTTGTTAATACTGTTTATTATAAACAGAGCATTTACTTAAATATTTGTATCTATAAAAAGAACGTATAAAAAAATTCCTAAAATATATATTTGTATTTCCACTAAGTACGCGCATATAAAAATACACACAAACACACACACCTATATATATATATATATATATATATATATATATATATATATATATATATATATATATATATATACTGACTGGATTTTCATTTTACACGATTTTGTTTTACGAAAAAGCGAAATTTACAGAGTGAGACGTATAAATTGGCGTCCTAATTAATCAAAAATGAAAATATCACTGACAAAATTACACAAAAATATGTTGAAATACTTAAGTAAATTTATTCAATGACGGCCTCCATACGTCCTCGGAATCTCCTGCATCTCTTCTGGACGGTCTCCTTATTTAAGCTAGTGAATGCTGCCATAATTATTGTCTTCAGTTCAGTTCAATATATATACATACAGGGTAATATGAATAAATTGTCGTTTAAATGACGCAAGAGTGAAAATAATACTGACATCTCATTTTAACAGATATATTTACAGAAGTATCTTGAAATACTAAAGAGTAAATTTATTCAACAAAATCGCCAATGTCTTCAACCACGGCCTCCAGACAACTTCGGAATCTCTTGCAACTCTTCTGGATGATCTTCTTGTTTAAGTTGGTGAATGCTGCCATAATCCTTGCCTTCAGTTCATCTTTGGTGTTACAAGGAGTTTTGTTGCAACTGCAGCCCACAAATAATAATCAAGGGGGTTTCAGTCTGGGGTGTTACGTGTCCGGATGTAAACGGTGACGTAGTCGCAGTCATTGTCTGACAACCGGCACTGGGTACTCCTGCTTGTGTGGCATGGTGCAGAGTCCTGCTGCCAGACATTGGCTCTTCCAGCAGTCACCCTCTTGACCCAGGGTAGTAATATCTCCTCACGACACTTGATGTACGCCTCCTCGTTGAATCTAAGGTTCTTACCAAGAAATTCGGGAGTTCTTTTCTTAGAACGATCAGAGTGAGTTTTTCGAGCAGTCAGGAATTAAAGCAATCAATACTGAAAGAATAGGCCTATTATATATAATGTAAAGGTATTTCTAATAATTTTACGCTGAAAATGCATTGACTTTGTGTTAGTAGGGGATTGTCAGTGGTCAGGAATTGAAACAGAGTATGTGTATAATTTGAAGATTTGCTTACATAAAAGCATTAAAAATCAGGAAAAAAGGGGTTGTCAGTGTTAGGAATAAATGCAAACGTTACTGACAGTATAGGGCCATTATGCAGGCCTTTGTTTATCTCGGCGGTGAAAATGGAGTGACCTTTTCAGACTGCAGGCCTGTGTGGTGCTATACAACTGGCGTGCGCTGCCCATACCACATGACCCCACTCTCTCGGCCTTACCGAGAAGATCCAGAGGAATACAGGGCATTACATTTGGGACCAGCTTGGCTGCAGAAGTTGCCGCCGAGTTGTCAGTGTTGGCAGTCAAGTGATTTTGGTGCTCCAATCCGAGTTTTCTATCTGCACTTTACTTCCATAGCCTTTTCCGTGTTTTAGGTAGCGGAGGTTTAAAATTACGGTTTTCCTTACTCTAGATTTCTTTCTGGGCTGTTGAGCTTTATCTACCAGAAGGGACCATAAATACACATGAGGTAAATTCATCTGGAAATGTGCTAAGGCAGGGGTAGGCAACACACGTGGCACGCCAAGTAATTTCCAATGGCTCGCAGCCGCAAATAACATCACGAAGTCCGAACCAATACCTACTATAACGCAAAGAAGATATTTAGCTGTTTCGAAATGATTTTAAAACTCTAAGTTGGCGCATAGTTACTTGGGATCGTTGAGAGTGAGAATCTCCATCAGGTTATCTATCGGCATACTGGTACCTTCTTCCAGAGATGAGTCCTAGGCAAGGCTCTCATTGACTACTGATGGTGCTTCCTTCGTAAGTAACTTGATCAACAAACTAACCACGTCCTTGGCTTACCGTCTGGTTGGATTTGAGAGTATTTTTTTTATTATTTCCACGAAGTGGGGCGGAGTTTTGGATATATGATGGTGACTTTTCCTATGAATAGTTCAAGGAAGCCACTCAGAGGGTGGCACACAGAGTTTTGGTAGGTAGGTAGTAGGTAGGTACTGACAATGGCAGCTAACAATTGTCCTACTTAAATTAATTTCCATTGAAACAGCAAACTAAAGAAAACCTCGGCCCCACGAAAGACTTCGAGTCGTGTCAGGTACACAGTTAATACACTAGACCAGGGGTCAGCAACCTTCGACACGCGTGCCACACGTAGAACGCCAAGCAGTTTTCAATGGCACGCAGCTGCAAATAACATCACGAAGTCCGAAGCAATAACTACTACAACGCAAAGAAGATATTTAGCTGTTTCGAAATGATTTTAAAACTCTAAGTTGACACATAGTTACCAAAAAGGTTTCCGACCGCTGTCCTAGCCCGTCATTTGACCCATCTTTGTTGATTTTAGCCCTGCAGGCGTAAGTTGGAATACATTGGTCTAATATTGCCATAATGAGGTCTTACCCCTCAGTTGGCGTATTCTGTAGCTCCAGCCTATTCGAATGGTATTTGTACCATGTATTGCGTACCATAGTCCGAACAAAGATGCCAATGAATATAATGTCCTGGCCCAGAAGGCGGCAACTTACGGCACGCGTGCCATGCCAAGCAATTTCCAATGGCACGCAGCCGCAAATGAAATCATAAAGTCAAAAACCAATAACTACTAATACGCAAAAAAGATATTTAGCTGTTTCAATTTTAATATATACAAACGTATATATACTATATATTACTATATAAAATATATTGTAGAACAGGTATATTGACCTTAACTTGTATAAAAATACGTATGTTGATGGCACACTGAATGATTTTAAAACCCTAAGTCGGTACATAATTAGCAAAAGGTTGCCGACCCCGAGTTTACAGTATGTCTAGGGGCTAACACTGCATCAAATCTATCCACGAGGGAGTGTTGAAAAGTTGTCAGCCTGACCAGAGGAAGGAGATAAATAAATAAATAAAAGATATAATATGCAACAAAATTACCAATATAGTCAAATTTTATAAGATGCTTATAGAAATATGAGAATATTCAGTCGTAATGAACTACGCCTAGGAAGAAAAGTGACGGTCTACGGCTGGGGTCGGCAACTTACGGCACGCGTGCCACGCCAAGTAATTTCCAATGGCACGCAGCCGCAAATAACATCACAAAGTCCGAACCAATAACTCCTACAACGCAAAGAAGATATTTAGCTGTTTCAATTTTAATATATACTAAAGTAGATATAATATATCTTATATATAACATAGGGTGTATGTGTGTCTGTTTGTGCGTCAGTATGTCCAAGCAACTCCTCTGCTCCTACTGGTCCGATTTCAATGTTTCATGGCTCATTCAAAAGCCCTGGAAAAAAAGGCGCAGGGTACGATTGAGCTCAAATTCAGGGTTCCCAGATAAAGTATATATACTATATAAAATATATTTTAAGATATTTTAATTCATACTTTTTATAGATACAAATATTTAAGTAAATGCTCTTGTAAATGCTGGTTGTGTTGAAAAGGTTGATGTGGCTGCGTGTTGAATAGCATTTAACAATTATACATTTTTGTATCAAGGAAAAACAATAAAAAACCGATTTTTGTTTCAACGATAAAATATATATTAAAATCAACAAATACAAAACATTTTTTGTAATGTTTGAAACAATAAGATAGGAGAAGTTGTTTCCATTTATCCGTTAGCTGAAAGATTAAATGTAAATAAACAAGTTTTCTGAAAGAATGTTCAAAGTTCTGTATTAGATAGAATGATGTTTTCAGAAGAACATGTAATAAATCAGTTGTGGATTAGATATAACTAACAGAGCTGTTGCAACTTGGCTTGTTACATAGAACTGATGGTGAATGATATTTAAGTTCTGTGTGTATGTGTGTGCGCAGTGAGTAGAGAGAATAGTCTGTGTAGACGCGTGTGAGTTGCTGAGTTCTACTAAGTTCTGCTTCTACTGTCTATTTTTGGAACGAATTCCGGTTTATATAACCATGGGTAGGCTCCCAGGACGATGGCGCAAGAAATTTCGAGAGCACACAAAAAATATCTGATTGGATGAAAAATTAACCAATCGGTTATTTTGTAACAAAAGCATGTTTGTGAATTAACAGTAGGAAAAATTCAGTATGGTGAATGCGATCAGTAAATTGTCCTGTGATAATTAGTATTTATTATTTGACCAATCACAGTTGAGAAAAATGTAGGCGCGTCAAACTTAGTAGTAATTGCAACACTCTGTTTATAATAAACAGTATTAATAACATTTACCGGTCTGAATGTCCGAGAAATTTTCGCAGAAAATATCGAACCTGTATCCTATACGGAACTGTCATATAGCCTGACGTGCCTTTAACCGAGTGGGCCACAGAGGAGCGTTCGGTTAGCAAGGTCGATTTTACTGCTTTTAAACTTCAATCTTCCATGAATCTATCACGTACATTCATATCTGTTCAAAGCGTATCCAAATGAAAACAAATGACGTCACACATTATGAAATGGACAAAGTCCAACAATTATTTTAAGACATTTTTATGTTTATACAATCATGGAAGATTTTATCAAGTCACCATCTTTGGAATGGTTGCCAACCAAGTCTGCCGTGCTTTTACCGATTGAGCCACAGAGGACCGTTTCGGTTAGCAAGTCGATTTTACTGCTTTTAAACTACAATTCTCCATGAGTTTCTCTCGTATCATATATCTGCTCGATGCGTATCCAAATGTAAACAAATGACGTCACACATTATAAAAAGAAGGTATAAACATAAAAAAATGTCTAAAAATTAATTGTCGGACTTTGTCCATTTCATAATATATATATATATATATATATATTTATATATATATATATATGCGAATGTTATGTCACCGTGTCACAGATTTTCAAGCAAATTAAAAACATTCCGGGCCGGATCTGGACCGGCAATCCTGAAATTGGGACGATACTATTTGTCCTATATTTATTTTTATTATTGGAAATAAATTTGGGAATAATCGAAATTAATTGCGAAATCCGGCGAAAGTCACCCATGTAATAAAAATATTTGTTAGTACAGAAAGTAAGGACCTACGCACATCAAATTGTCTTTAAAATAAGTGGCGGCAAAAGAATTATCGTTGAGTTTTAAAAGGTAAGCTTAAATATTAATGCAATATTTAAATGCAGCGACCAATTTTGAGTTCTTCTGTAGTTTATTGTTGCCTATCGCATCTACTCCTCCCTATCTATTGTGATTATGGTTTAATCAAGGACCCACTGTGGTCTTAAATGACGCCCGATAGGTCGAGTTTGAAGCTAGTTTAAGTATACAAGAAAATGTATAAATGGCGAAGAAAGAGGATGTCAAAGTCTGTATATATTTTTGAGAGACCCTTTGTCGTCAGAAAAAAAAATCATACATTTTTCGATTGGTCAAATTGAATAAGATGATTTCTGCTGTGTAGATACCAGTGCACGTCAAAAAATGATTGCACTGGGCTGGGCCTATGGGAGAAAGAGTGTGATATCATGGACACTGGAATATTTCTATTACTTCACAATATATACGAACGTATATATATATATATATATATATATATATATATATATATATATATATATATATATATAATATAATTATAATAATATTTTTAGTTTTTAAAAATATGATTCCTCCGCTACATAAGAGTTCTCATGTTTCAAAAGCGAGAGCCGAGACCCCTAACATAATATTATTATAATATAAGCTCTACTTCTGTATGGAGCACTGTCCTTTTGAAAATAAAGCTAAATATTAAGGAACACCGGATTATCTACCTAACGTGTTCTTTCCTATTTCACTGCACACCTGCATACACATATATATATATATATATATATATATATATATATATATATACATAAAGTGAACATTGAAGTCAACACTTTTTTATTTACACACGTTCTATCTGATATTGAGCACTTTAATCCATAAATATAGCACACATTAAGACTATATTTCTTCATATATATATATATATATATATATATATATATATATATATATATATATATATATATATATATATATATATATATAATATAAAAGGGTCAAGTATTTAAACCTTTTATATTATATTCTTGTTCTGTCCCGGACATTGAGCTCTACCTGGATTCTATCAACTTGGAAATTTATATATATATATTGACCACTAATGTTATCTATCTATCTATGTGTGTGTATGTGTGTGTGTGTGCATGTGTGTGTATACGTAAAATAGACAGGTTGGTTAACAAAACAAGGGCAACCGAAAGGGTACCAATGTGATCAGTACGAAAAATTTTTTATTCAATATTAAATATTAACCACGAGACAAAAAGCACGGATATTAAGGTTTTAAGTCCGGGATCTTCGAGCACGTCTGTATCCTTCATCAGCGGTTCGAGAAATAAACAGGGAAGACTCACTAACTGTTGTCGTTGTGGCTGGGGTGACTGCTTGTGTAGATGGTATCATTAGTAAAAATCCCATCTCTGATTTCTCGTTGTCCGAAACTTCTTGTATTTTTTTTTGACAAGAATGAAAAATTACTGAATGGTATGAAACAGTGCTATAAGTATATATGAGTGAATATAAGTATATATTAGTGAATATAGGTATATATGCAACGTCGATAACACTACTTAAAGTTTCATGCAATTTATGTAATCTTGCATTAACTGCATGAATATCAGAGTAGCGTTATAAACCTTGGATATTATGTATATTCACTAATATATATATATATATATATATATATATATATATATATATATATATATTTGAATTGGACATAGTCCGACAATTTATTTAAAGACATTTATATATATTATGTTTAACGTTCTGTTTATAGATACAAGTATTTAAGCAAATGCTCTGTTTTATAATAAACAGTATTAAATAACATTTACTGGCCGGAATGTCCGAGAAATTTTCATAGAAAATTTTCGCTCTCCGACAGGAATCGAACCTGTATCCTATACGGAACCATCATTTCGCGTGATGTGCCATAACCGTTCGGCCACAGAGAAGCGTCTGGTTAGCAAGGTCGATTTTACTATCTTTAAACTTAAATCTTCCATGAATCTCTTCTATTCATATCTGCTCTAGCGTATCAAATGTAAACAAATTGAATTGGACATAGTCCGAGAATTTATTTAAAGACATTTATATATATATAATGTTTCTGTGTGTGGCAATCAGTGTCATGAATCTTTCACGTTCTCTCATGTTCTTTCTCTCTCACTCGCTCTCTCGCAATCTGTTTATATCGAAAATAATCTGTCTTGTACATAGGTGAGATAACATACAAGTTATCATTTACATACGAAATAACACTGTGCATATATATATATATATATATATATATGTGTGTGTGTGTGTGTGTGTGTGTGTGTGTGTGTGTGTGTGTGTGTGTGTAGGTGCTTTTTCGGGTATTCTGGAAACTGTCGACCTCATCCCGTTCAGCATTACTTCTACATATATATATATATATATATATATATATATATATATATATATATATATATACTGGGAAAGTTATAGTGTGTAAAGTGCGAGAGAGAGAAAGAGAGAGAGAGGCGAGTTTCTCTTTTATGTCTTGAGTAGAATAAAAATTACAATGCATAATTCGACGAAGAAATGATACTCAATTTCCGTAGAGTTCTTTTTCTTTCTGGAAATTCATTAAAAAAAAAACCCCACAGTTCCGTCGAAGAAAGCCGCGGCTTATCGATTAAAAAAGTATTGATCTGAAATTCACGAAGCGATGTTTCAAAAAAGGTCAAGAAGAAGGCTTTGAACTCTTTCAAAATGACAATAAAAAAAAGCTGAATTGTTTTTTTTTCTTTTGAGAGCCTACAATGCGAATTTCCCCAGGGCAGCAAGTTTCAACAATCTGTCTACCCTTTTCAGGATTATTAATTTAAAAAAAAATAACCTCCTTCTGCTCCTCCTCCTCCTCTTCATCTTCTTTCGCTTCTTCCTCTTCTTTCGCTTTTTCTTCTCTTCCTTCTTATTTCGCTTCTTCTTCTTCTTCTTCTTCTTCTTCTTCTTCTTCTTCTTCTTCTTCTTCTTCTTCTTTTACAATTTCTCCTTCTCCTCCTCCTCCTCCTCCTATTCTTCTTCTTCTTCTTCTTCTTCTTCTCCTTCTTCTTCTTCTTCTTCTTCTTCTTCTTCTTCTTCTTCTTCTTCTTCTTCTTCTTTTCTATTCTTTTCAGGTTTCTGGTCGTCTTCTTCTTCTTCTCTGTAAAAATTTCTTTTCCTCTTTTAAGATCATTCGTTTTGTTCAACTTTCACAGACTTCTAAAATCACCGATCACCTTGTAAGCCCCAATGAATCTTGATTCCATTTTCTTCGATTATGTATTTCTCCTGGATTTTCTAATTTTTTTTCTCATTCCTGCCTTTCATTTCACCTTTACACGTTCCTCCATCTGCCATTTTAACTTTTAAGACGATCGCCTCAGCATTCGGCAACTTTCCAAACAGTTCTTATTTTTCCCCAGAGATCTTTGCATCTTTGCATCTTTGCTTCGTTTTCGTATTTCGCTTCTTCTTCTTCTTCTTTTTCTTCTTTTTGTTCTCTTCTTATTTCGCTTCTTCTTCTTCTTTTTCTTCTTCTTCTTTTTCCTTCTTCTTCTCTTCCTTCTTCTTGTTCTTATTTTGCTACCTCTTTTTCTTTTTCTTCTTTTTTCGCTTCTTCTTTTGCTTCATCTTGTTCTTGTTCTTAGGAGGATTTGAGATAATTATAATTAAGTAATTCATCGAATCTGAAACCTCAACAGAATGCAGAAAGCACTGGACGGCCGTTTCGTCCTATATTTGGGACTCATCAGCAGTGCGCATCCACTACCAAGAATTAGAAGCCGGTTCAAGCAAGGATATACAAGTGATAAAAATTATTAGGAGGATTTGAGATAATTATAATTAAGTAATTCATCGAGTCTCGAAGAAACCTCAACAGAATGCAGAAAGCACTGGACGGCCGTTTCGTCCTATATTTGGGACTCATCAGCAGTGCTCATCCACTACTGAGAATTGAAACCCGGACAGTTACGATATGAGGCAAACATCATACTAAATGTACCAACGGGCGAAGTAGCAGCGAATTAGGCTTGATATAGCGTCGCTCAATCAAATATTCTGTGGTATAACTCATCTGAGTTTTCCTTACCCCAACGAGCCACGAATACTACCCCCAAGCCGCTCCACCCAGAGCATTAGAAGCCGGTTCAAACAAGGATATACAAGTGATAGAAATTATTAGGAGGAGAATCATAATAAAGTAATTCATTGGCCCACGGGGAATTTATATATATATATATATATATTTAGACAAACACGCCTGTGACCGGAGACCTCGATTCGTCTTAACGAAGAATCTTGCATCAGCCGCGTTAATAGTCATTGTATACAAATTCCCCTAAACCGAAGTAAGTTTTTTTCAGGAGCATATATATATATATATATATATATATATATATATATATATATATATATATATATATATATATATATATATATATAATTGAGTCACTCTCAGTCACTGTGTGTTTATCTGAATCTAAAAATAAACACGCTAAAATTCACCCTCATCCCGTACCGTACGCTGACGGCTTAGTGGGAGAAGTTCGAACTGACGCAAATTCAGTCCGGTTTCGATCCTAGCTAGAGGCAACCGGACGTCTAGCCACACTAATGAGCTGTGAAACAGCGAAACAGTCTGTCTGTGGATGACAATATATATATATATATATATATATATATATATATATATATATATATATAAAAGTGAACATAGAAGTCAACACTTAGAGACGACAATCTGTTTCATGCTAGATGCAATCTTCAGGCCACGAGTGCTGTTATTTTACCGGCCGGCAAATGTTATTTAATACTGTTTATTATAAAACAGAGCATTTGCTTAAATACTTGTATCTATAAAAGAACGTTAAACATATAAAAAATGTCTTTAATAAATTGTCGGACTATGTCCAATTCAAATATATATATATATATATATATATATATATATATATATATATATATATATATATATGTATATATATTGCCATCCACAAACAGGCTCTTTCGCTGTTTCATCACTGTGGCTAGACCGATTACCTCAAGGCAAAAAGGCGGCATCAGTCGGAGATTTTACCCTTGAGCTATCAGGTAGAAAGGAAAGCGAATAAATACGCCAGCGATCGAGGGATCTCAATTCATAGAAGAGCATTGCATTGTCAGCAGTAGTAGTCACTGTTTAAAAATTCGCGCTTTCTGTCCAGAGTGCTCGACATTAAATTAATTATTTGGGGATGACTTGCACGCGTTCGACAATAGAGCGCTATGGAGGATGGGTATTTTTAAGAGCTGCTCCTCCTGCTTAACGCTTAGATCTACGCCAGAACTGAGCGCTATTGCTCTAGCGTTTATATACATCATGTATATAATACATTAAAGGATCCCCTTTCTCTGCCGTGCGCCGATAGCTTAAACATTATGTCGGCATAAATGTCCTTGGTGAATAAATCCTTTTTCTGCAGGTAATTGATAACACCACGATGCCAATTTTTGTCCATTTGCAAGAGTTATTCAAGTTATTGATTACATTTGAAGTCTACTTTCAAATAGTCAGATGTCAGTTTGCCTGGAAAGAAACAATACAGTTTTAATAAAAAGAGTTGAAATTAATACATGCAAGGTTTCACAGCTCTAGCATCACTCCTTCATAGTCAGCCTAATACCATTTCAGCCCATCGTATCTGAAAATAAAGGATGCACTTATTAATAAGAGTAGTTGAAATTAAGGCATGCAGGGTTTCACAGCTCCAGCGTGACTCCTTCATAGTCAGCCTATGATCTTTTCAGCCCACATTCGTACCTGGAAAGAAATAATGCCGTTATTAATATGAAGAGTTGAAATGAATGCATGCAAGATATCACAGCTCCAGCGTGATTCCTTCATAGTCAGCCTATGAAGTTTTCAGCCCACCTTCGTACATGGAAAGAAACAATGCAGTTATTAATAAGAACAGTTGAAATGAATACATTCAAGATTTCACAGCTCTAGCATCACTCCTTCATAGTCAGCCTATGAACTTTTCAGCCCTGCCTCGTACATGGAAAGAAAGATTGCAGTTATTAATAAGAAAAGTTGAAATGAAGGCATGCAAGATTTCACAGCTCTAGTATCACTCCTACATAGTCAGCATATGAACTTTTCAGCCCACCCTTGCACCAAAAAAGAAACAATGCAGTTATTAATAAGAAGAGTTGAAATGAATGCATGCAAGATTTCACTCCTTCATAGTCAGCCTATGAACTTTTCAGCCACCCTCGTAACTAGCAAGAAACAATGCAGTTATTAATAAGAAGAGTTGAAATGAATGCATGCAAGACTTCACTCCTTCATAGTCAGCCTATGAACTTTTCAGCCACCCTCGTAACTAGCAAGAAACAATGCAGTTATTAATAAGAAGAGTTGAAATGAATGCATGCAAGATTTCACTCCTTCATAGTCAGCCTATGAACTTTTCAGCCACCCTCGTAACTAGCAAGAAACAATGCAGTTATTAATAAGAAGAGTTGAAATGAATGCATGCAAGATTTCACTCCTTCATAGTCAGCCTATGAACTTTTCAGCCACCCTCATACCTGGAAAGAAACAATGCAGTTATTAATAAGAAGAGTTGAAATGAATGCATGCAAGATTTCACTCCTTCATAGTCAGCCTATGAACTTTTCAGCCACCCTCATACCTGGAAAGAAACAATGCAGTTATTAATAAGAAGAGTTGAAATGAATGCATGCAAGATTTCACTCTTTCATAGGCAGCCTATGAACTTTTCAGCCACCCTCATACCTGGAAAGAAACAATGCAGTTATTAATAAGAAGAGTTGAAATGAATGCATGCAAGATTTCACTCCTTCATAGTCAGCCTATGAACTTTTCAGCCACCCTCATACCTGGAAAGAAACAATGCAGTTATTAATAAGAAGAGTTGAAATGAATGCATGCAAGATTTCACTCCTTCATAGTCAGCCTATGAACTTTTCAGCCACCCTCGTAACTAGCAAGAAACAATGCAGTTATTAATAAGAAGAGTTGAAATGAATGCATGCAAGATTTCACTCCTTCATAGGCAGCCTATGAACTTTTCAGCCACCCTCATACCTGGAAAGAAACAATGCAGTTATTAATAAGAAGAGTTGAAATGAATGCATGCAAGATTTCACTCCTTCATAGTCAGCCTATGAACTTTTCAGCCACCCTCATACCTGGAAAGAAACAATGCAGTTATTAATAAGAAGAGTTGAAATGAATGCATGCAAGATTTCACTCCTTCATAGGCAGCCTATGAACTTTTCAGCCACCCTCATACCTGGAAAGAAACAATGTAGTTATTAATAAGAAGAGTTGAAATGAATGCATGCAAGATTTCACTCCTTCATAGTCAGCCTATGAACTTTTCAGCCACCCTCGTAACTGGCAAGAAACAATGCAGTTATTAATGCATGAAAGATTTCACAGCTCTACCATCACCCTCGTAAATGTATCTCATTCCATTCATATCTATTTGTCTATCACACTCGGTTCATATCTATCTATCTATCTATCTATCTATCTATCTATCTATCTATCTATCTATCTATCTATCTAATGTTTCAATAATGATCTACCGATATATCTAACTCTGACAGTCATTATGTTGTCGGTGTCTTTCTTTTTATTTCTGAATTACCCAAACTGTTTGACCAAACGTCGGCTTTATTTTATTCCTATTAATCTTGGAAGGCTATTAGTTGGAGGATTATCGCTTTGAAATAATTAGAAATTGTGGTCTAGGGTCATTACGTGCAGACGGGTCAGCAAGTGCTAAATGATCCGCTTACACGATAGAAACGTGGCATCATATATAGATGCATATATAAATATATATATATGTGTTTGTGTTTGTGTGCGTGTATAAACATATGATGTAAGAGCAGAAAATTTAAACTCTTTATAATAAAGGGAGAATATTATATATATATATATATATATATATATATATATATATATATATATAATGAAATGGACAAAGTCCGACAATTATTTTAAGACATTTTTTGTTCATACATTATTTTTATAGATCCAAATATTTCAGTAAATGCTCTGTTTTATAATAAACAGTATTAAACAACATTTACCGGCCTGAATATCCGAGAAATTTTCATAGAAAACATTCGTCCTCCGACAGGAATCGAACCTGTATCCTATACAGAACCGTCATATAGCCTGACGTGCCTTAACCGTTTCGGCCACATAGGACCGATTATTATAAAACAGAGCATTTACTTAAATATTTGTATTTATAAAAATAATGTATAAACATAAAAATGTCTTAAAATAATTGTCGGACTTTATCCATTTCATAATGTGTGACGTCATTTGCTTACATTTGGATACACCATGAGCAGATATGAATGTACGAGAGAGAATCATGGAAGATTGTAGTTTAAAAGCAGTAAAATCGACCTTGCTAACCGAACGCTCCTCTGTGGCCCAATCGGTTAAGTCACATCAGGCGATATGACGGTTCCGTATAGGATACAGGTTGGATTCCTGTCGGAGGACGAATATTTTCTATGAAAATTTCTCGGATATTCAGGCCGGTAAATGTTATTAATACTGTTTATTAGAAAAACAGAGCATTTACTTAAATATTTGTATTCATAAAAAGACTGTATAATGTTTTAATATATATATATATATATATATATATATATATATCATAACAATTTTAGGCGAATGAATGAGATGCCACTTTTTCATTAAATTAAAAATGACGAAGTTATAATAAAATATGCCTTATGTAATAATTAATATAATCATTCTTGAAGAACGATAAAACTCAAAGACAACCTACGATAATTGTTGTAAATTTCAATTATTTTTTATACATTTAAATATGTGTATGCCCGTGTATGTGTGTGTATGTATGTGATAGAAATATGATTTCAAGATATGCTGTATTCATGGGAAAATTTCTCAATAGTAAAGTCAACACTGAACAGCGATAGTTTGTTTTATTTCAAAATGGCGGACATTCTAAATCTCGTCTTACATCGACACGATGCTGGACATAACTTTGATTTCACTAATGCCAGCCCAACTGAAAAAGTACAACACTTTAAGAAGAAAATATTTTATTTCCCTTGTCTCTTTTTCCCTCTATTCGCCCTGTGAGTATCAGATTCTCCAAGCCCTCCTTTCTCATTACGTGTCCCAGAAATTTCAGTTGCTTCTTCCTGATGTTAAGTATAAGCTTCTTCCATGTTTGCATCTTCTCCAAAACTTTGTCGTTGGTCACCTGTTCAGTTCATGATATCCTTAGCATCCTTCTGTAGAACCATACCTCCGTTGCCTCGAGTCTCTTCTTCATCTTTGGGGAGACCGTCCAACATTCGCTGCCGTAAAAGAGGATAGATGCTACGTAGCAGTTCAATACTTTTTTCTTTGTTGCCAAAGAAATCGTTCTGTCTCGTTTAACCATTTTCAATGCAGTTTCGCGATTAGCCGTTTTCAAAATGGCTGACTCTTTTTAATAGCGTTCCCGTGATCGACTCTCTGTTCAAATTTTTTTTCAAAAGAAATATGCCAGGATGCCGACAGTTAAAAATAATTTAATTACTTTTATTTATTAGATTATTGGCGTTCTTAAATTCTGTAATTTGTAGTTTTTCATCAACGGCTTGCAAAGTCTTCTTTTTTATTTCTTTATCGTTCTTATTGTATGCAATTCTACTAACATTGTTTTCTCGACAATCGTTCTTTTTGTATCCACAAAAAAAAAAGAAAAGAAAGACGGTGTGTAACAAAGGACGGTGTTTCCTTTGGCCGCCATTATGTTATCTATCATCACTCCTCGCCAATGTTAATTGTTTTGATTAGAATTTTAATAAAACATAAACGTATGATTAAAGTGAATTTATACTTATTTTATTTTTGTTCTTGCACAAGCTTACAGCACTTGATATTTCAAAGTGGTCACTCATCTAGGTACTGACCAGGTACGACGTTGCTTAAATTCGGTGATCTTACTAGAACAGGTGTTTCAACATGACATGGCAGTAAGCTAGCGACGTACATAGATAGACAGATTGGAAAAGACTGATATAAATTAGAACACATAGATAGATAGATAGATAGATAGATAGATAGATAGATAGATAGATAGATAGATAGATAGAAAAAAAAGGATGAGATAGGGTGATATAAAAAGAATGTGATAGATAGAAAGAAAGCAAACTGACCGACATAGGTATGACTAGAATGTGATAGATAGATAGATACAAAAAGGAAGAGATAGATAGATAGATAGATAGATAGATAGAAAAAGGATGAGATAGATATAATAAAGATGCGATAGATAGATAAAGAAAGAAAGAAAGAGGCAAAGTGACCGACATTGGTATGTATAACTAGAATTAGATAGATATAAAAAGGAAGAGATAGATAGATAGATACATAGATATAAAAAGGATGTAATAGCTACCTAGCTAGCTAGCTAGATAGATTGAATGGGTGAAAATACTCCTAAAAAAACTGAAAGAGTATGGCGATGATTGAAAGTGAGAGATCTATAAACAAACAAGCGGCAGATTAATAATATAAAAAACTAAAACAAACGTGTAAGAAGAATGAAAGTAGAAAAGTATTTAATGTAACATGGCGTCATATTAGCAGCTTTTGTCTTGGAAATATGGCGCCAATCTTTCGAGTGCCGCCTGCAAGTCACGACCAAAAATCAATTCGGAGATTTTTCAAGATGGCGACTCTCTTTAGATGTGGCGGCAAGTGAAGTCCTAAGCAGCGTTGTTGACGGTATAAACGGCTTCCCCTCCCCGTCTACCCCGAATTCCCGGTTCGGTTGACGAAGCATTTTAGATTTACAACCTGTTGTTTGTAGGTTGCGAAAACAATAGATCCAAATGCGAACAATGAAAATGTACGCTTCGTTCTAAAAACACAAATAAATGAATGAACGAACAAATAAATAAATCCCGGAAGACAATATTTTGGGAACTATATGGCATCAGCGTGACTGTCATTATGGCCGTCTGAGTTCACTTCCGGTACATATATGCTAGCGATTAAATGTTTTGATATCAAAAGATAATTCAGAATGAAGTGAGGAAGTGAACGGGAAGAAATAAAGAAAGATGAAAAAAATCGGAAGTAAACATATATATATATATTTATGTTTACTTCTGGGTTTTTTTTCCATTCATATATATATATATATATATATATATATATATATATATATATATATATATATATATACACCGTGCCTCTCACTTATATATATTATGAAATGGACAAAGTCCGACAATCATTTTAAGACATTTTTATGTTTATACATTCTTTTTATAGATACAAATATTTAAGTAAATCCTCTGTTTTATGATAAGCAGTATTAATAACATTTACCGGCCTGAATGTCCGAGAATTTTTCATAGAAAATATTCGTTCTCCGACAGAAATCGAACCTGTATCCTATACGGAACCGTCATATAGCCTGACGTGCCTTAACCGATTCGGCCACTGAGGATCGTTCGGTTGGCAATGTCGATTTTACTGTCTTTAAACTTCAATCTTCCACGAATCGCTCACGTACATCCATATCTGCTCATGGCGTATTTGTCCTTTGTAACTGTTAATAACTTTTGCCTCTAAAATGTAAACAAATGACGTCACACATTATGAAATGGACAAAGTCCGACAATTATTTTAAGACATTTTTATGTTTATACATTCTTTTTATAGATACAAATATTTAAGTAAATGCTCTGTTTTTATAATAAACAGTATTAATCGATTATCAAACTATTTAACATGTAATATGTTTATGCTCAATAGAATGCTGAAAACCCTTCGGCAAACCATTTCGCACATATAATTTCAGAAAATATATAAGAAATTCCTTGTTTTAATTCGGAAATTAATCTCGGTTTGAGTCTGTAAACAAGATCTTTCAGTACACCCCACATGAAAAAGTCTGGAGGTGTTAGGTCTGGTGATTGTGAGGGCTACTCAGTTTCTTCACGTCGTCCTATCCACCACTGCTCCAAATCAAGATTTAACCATTCTCGAACAGGTAAGCCATAGTTAATCTTAAGCCATCTTAAACTTAAAAAAAGAAAACTGTTGATACTCTTCTAACGAGAGAAGCGGGTACGGAAAATCTGATACTCACAAGGCAGATTGAAAGGGAGAGGGCCAGAGGAAAGCAACACACAAACGAATTGGCGAATGAATGAAAAGCGGGGCAGGGTTTGAGAGAGATGAAAAAGAGGCAAAAGTTATTAACAGTTACAAAGGACAAGAAAGGGTATCATTTATTTCTGGAACATTCAGGTGGGTTGACGAAAATAAATAAATATATTGCTTAATAAATAAAATACGCTAGATTTAGTTGTGTAACTCTACCGAGTGAAGATAGCTCTGACTGACACCAAATTAGTTGTGTTTAAATCCTGGCTTGAGGCATTCGGATGTCTAGTCACACTGAGGAGCTGTGATACAACGAAACAGTACTGTCTGGGAATGACATAATTTAGCTCTTGAAAATACATTTCAATTGAGCACTGTTGAGTGATAAGCTAATTCTATAAACAACAGCCACCTGCACTAATGCAAGGCTCTTCAGTAAAATGAATGGAGCAATTTGGCTGATTGGTATTTGTTTACATTTGTAAAAACAATACGCTAGATTTAGTTGTGTAACTCTACCGAGTGAAGATAGCTCTGGCTGACACAAAATTAGTTGTGTTTCAATCCTGGCTTGAGGCATTCGGATGTCTAGTCGCACTGAGGAGCTGTGATACAGCGAAACAGTACTGTCTGTGAATGACATAATATATATATATATATATATATATATATATATATATATATATATATGAACATTGAAGTCAACACTCAAAAGCGACAGACTGTTTCATGCTAAACGCAATCATCAGGCTACATGCGTTGTGTTTTTTTTATCTCGTGTATTTATGTATACAGGTTAGTGGTGCATTGTGGGTAGTCTATTGCATTGTGGGTACTAACGGTTATTTTGGCGGGAGTCGTTTGTTAATTTGTTTATTATTTACTTATTTATTTGGATTAATTTATTTTATTTGTTTTTGCTTTTTTATTTTATTTATTCTTTTCAGTAATCGGTTTTTAAGTAACATAGTGAAATTTATTTTCGTGTCTGCATTTTGAGATGAGTTCTGTTCGTTTATTTAGTACTTTGTTTTGGTCTGGAAAGGTAGTTATAACTCTTTTTTCCTCCTAGCAGAGTTTGCAGTTTTTGAATTAATTGTTGTAGGATGATGTTCTTTTCCTTATTTTTCCGTGATATTTTGGGTATGATTTGCTTTTTGTTTTTAATTTCCCAGATATAGTTGGAACGCATTGTGCTGTTCGCGTATTTACTATTTGTAAAAGATGTTTTGTGCGCGTAGTTTCTTTGTTTCCAGGGTCCTTCAGTTACTCCTATGTATATTTTTCTTCGTTATCTGATGATTTTAACGTGGCTTGGTATATTACATTGTTTGTAACAAAGAAACAGCCTGTCTCCTCTGAATGTTGACTTCAATGTTCATTTTTATATTTGCATACGCTCTATAATTGATACTGAGCGCTTTATTCCATGAATATAGCTTTTCTTAAAACTACTTATATATATATATATATATATATATATATATATATATATATATATATATATATATATATATAATGTAGATATATAAATAGTACAAATTGACTCAGAATGAATTGACATAAAGAGTTATTAATAGAAAGAGAACGGAAGATCTATCGGTCAATATATATATATATATATATATATATATATATATATATATATATATATATATATATATATATATATATAAATAAAAAGAAAGAACAGTAAGATATAAAATCCGGTGTTCTTATAGATATTTTTATTTTTACACAATAGTGCTCAATGTAAATTTACAGAGCATTAATATTATAAATTAATTGATTTAAAATATGTTTTTTTTCGCTACACAGTGATAACCATGTTTCAAAAATGGAAGCTAAAGCCCTTGAATTTAATTTTGTTATTAAACCAAAGACATTAGTTCCATTTCCCCGTCAAGCGAATTTTAGACTCCAAAATTCGCTTGATGAGAAAATGGAACTAATGTCTTTGGTTGTTATAACAAAATTAAATTCAAGGGCTTTAACTTCCATTTTTGAAACATGGTTATCGAAAAAAAAAACATATTTTAAATCAATTAATTTATAATATATATATATATATATATATATATATATAGCTGGCCACTCGTATTCGAGGATACCCGTTTATTAGGACGGCTAGCCAATCCCTATTGCAGACGCTCGCTCGGGCACATTTGCGTTTGTTCAACACCCACAGAGCCCACCTATGGTTTATACTGTAACTATGTTGAGCAGACCTTAGTTAGAGTTTCTGCTTTCTAGCGTGATCAACAATCTGAACAAAGGCAGCACACTCAAACCGTCGGTCACGATGACTTGTCACATCGTGCTCCGTCTACCCAATTGGTGCCGTCCGCTGGGATCGTCCCTCTCCAGACCGATAACATCAGGAAGTCTTCTTCCTGACAAATCAGCCGTAGTGAGATCCGAACTCGGGTCTCATGGGCAAAAAGTGAGCGTTCTAACCATTAAGCCATGCGCCCATATATATAGGTAGTAATCCGTTGCTATAATCCACGCGAGTCCTATTAACACAACATAGAATTTGAAATATGTTAAAACTGACTCACAAAAGAGCGCTTAATGTTTATTTTCATTAAGCAGAGCAAATTTTCTTTACAATTGGAATCAAGACACCTTTAGTTAATGACCATTTTCACCTACGAATTTTAATTTTAAAATTCGCAGGATTTTTCAAATTGTTTACGGTATCACTTTGTAGTGTACTGCTTATTTTGATAAAGAAAGAAAGAGAGAGTGTGTTGCAGGGGACTTATTGGGAGGTATGGGGAGAAGAAGAAGGCACCGTTAGTGGAATCATATCATGGACGTAAGAGAACCTGAGTAGGGGAAGGGCGAGGGAGACCGATAAGCTGACCCATATCCTAATGGTCACTATATATATATATATATATATATATATATATATATATATATATATATATATATATATATATATATATGAATAAAAAGTGACAAGAGAAAAACTATACTTAGCCAAGTATAGTTTTTCCTTCTGTCTCTTTTTATTCATTTTGCCTATTCTACAGGTACATTTCATCTGAGAATATATATATATATATATATATATATATATATATATATATATATATATATATATATATATATGGAGAGAGAGGGGAAAAGAGAGATTAATTATAACGACCATAGGATTTTCCCAACCCTGTAACAATAAAAGGATCCTATGTTGTAACCACATTAAACACACAAAACTAAGTGAATAAAAGAAGCATATATTTATTTTCAGCAAGAATGTTCATAAATGCTGTTTTAAATGTTGTGATATGTTTGATGCATCATTCAAATGAAAACTCAACCGCCGAGACAACGTAGCTCAGTCCATTAACACTAATTTCAAAATATGCCACAACTCTGACTGAAGAAGTCATAACATAATTTACTCATTAAAATGCACACTATACCACAAACAATATCTGGGAAAATCTGAATGGCCCTTTCACTCCGGAATTAATAATTATCGCAATCGGATTAAGTCGGTTCGCCACGGAAAAATATTGCCTGTAGAACAACATATCCGCCGGTAGCAACATGTTTTTAATAGTCATGCAAAATTCACAATTATTGAAAGAATAGAAATAAACAGAAAAAACAAAATCAGGAAAATACTGGAAGAACACGAAGACAAACGGATTTTGCGACTCAAAATCCTTTTTCCAGATGGATTCGAATGCAAACCAAACAGTACAGACATCATTAACATATGTCCCCATAAATCACCCCGATTTCACTCATACATGTTATAATATCTGTACAGTATAGGCATGGTGGAGTAGTGGATAGCGGAATCGAAGAGCCGAGTTCGAATTCCAGTCGAATCCATTACACTTACTTACGGGCTAATACCCTTGGGAAAGGTATGAAAATAGTATAGTATGTAAATAGCAGGGCAGACTGGGTTCTATAGCCTTGGATGGCAACTGGTCTAGGAGAAGGACAACTCTGAATTCAAAACCTGCGAAAGTTTGCTTGGGGACATTGTGGCATATGGGACACCAAGTCTCTGTATTCCGGCCTTCAAAAAGTGTGTATGGTTTTGCACAAAATCTTCGCCACTATAATCAGATCATACGTGCTGGTGTCTGATGTCGGTTCCTAGGCACTGAGTTGCTTGACCCTCATACGTCGAATTCGATATATATATATATATATATATATATATATATATATATATATATATATATATATATATAAATAAAGAAAAAGAAACTATATTGGCGTGACCTAACGCCTGAGACAAGAAAACGAAAGCAAAAAAAGAGACCAAAATGCAATCACCTACAGACTCCGTAAAGTGCTCAAGTCTTAGATTATGGAGACGGAGCAAAACTGATTGACAATGTTAACACTTAACGTTACTCGAGTTTCTCAGGCAATCCTGAGACGATTTTTTGTGTGGGTGTGCAGAGGGTATGTAAATAGATAAATAGATTAGATAGATAGATGAAGCTATGAAATACATACATACATATATATATATATATATATATATATATATATATATATATATATATATATATAGAGAGAGAGAGAGAGAGAGAGAGAGATAGAGATAGATAATGACATGATTGACATAGATAGATAATGACGTGATTGAAATAGAGAGATTGATAGATAGATATATAATTACGTGATTGAGATAGATAGATAATGACGGGATTGACATAGATAGATAGATAGATAGATAGATAGATAGATAGATAGATAGATAGGAATAGGCTGAGATAGATAGATAGATAGATAGATAGATTACGTCATTGAGATAGATCGATAGATAGATAATGACGTGATTGAGATAGATAGACAGATAGATAGCTAGATAATCACATGATCGACATAGATAGATATGATAATTACGTGATTGAGATAGATAGATAATGACGTGATTGAGATAGATATTTAGACAGATAGATGACGTGATTGACAGAGATAGATAGATAGATAGATAGATAGATAGATAGATAGATAGATAATGACGTGATTGACATAGATAGATAGATAGATAGATAGATAGATAGATAGATAGATAGATAGATAGATAATGAACAGATTTAGTCAACAAATTGATAACTTTGACAGGTATAAATGGAGAGCGAAGGGCTGGGAGAGTAAGGAGAAAGACCGAAAGCACATCAAAGAATTACACGGCTCGTACTCTCCCTGTGATGGCGCATGCAATGTCTTGTGTCGAGTAACAAAGAAACGGCTTGATATGTTACCTACCTTTATCTACACAGACGAAGATGTGATAATATATAAGTAAAGATGAATTGGACGTCTTCCGCAAATTTAGCCGAAGAATAGAAAAAAGGATAAAAGAAAGGAAAATAAAACAAGAAAAAATGGCGGGCAAACGAAGCAATAAACAAATAAATGCACGAGGCTGGATCCGTTGTTATTATAAAGTGTGCCTTTGTTGTTGTTCTAAATGTTTGTTGTTGTTTTTCGTAACAAGCGTCAGTCGAAACGGCCAGAGCGGGTAGGAGTCGGGTGGTAGAGGAAGGTGGCTGTTTAAGAACAAGACGGTGGGTGATAGGTAAGCAGTTGCGAAAGACAAAATGCGACATGGAGAGGGTGTAAAACGAATCGTTGGCGATGGGGTGTGGTCGCTGCTGCTGGTGTTGGTTGCGGTGGAACCAAAAAAGAAATAAATAAAGAACTGAATGTTCTACCATTCTTGTTGACATGCGTCAAATTGCTTGATGTCTACTTTTCGGGGGTCGATCGGTACATGCACGTCACGTGGTCTCTCACTACTGAACGGGTAAAGCGGTGCATGAATAAATGGCATTTCATAATTGCTAATGAATAAAAAGACTTCTTTTGTTCTTTTTGCCTAAGTTTCTTTCTTTCTTTCTTTCTTCTTCATCTTCCCTATCCTCCTCCTCTTCCTTCATCTTCTTTTTTACTTATTCATTTAAGGCTCGCCGCTTCTTATTATTTTCCCTCTTCATTTTCTTTTACCTCTTATTTTTCTTTTCACTCCTAATTACTCATTTAAGACTCTGCACTTCTTCTTCTTCTTCTTCTTCTTCTTCTTCTTCTTCTTCTTCTTCTTCTTCTTCTTCTTCTTCTTCTTCTTCTTCTTCTTCTTCTTCTAAGTCTCTCTGCTTTTTCATATTATAATTTCCCTTCTTCTTCTTCTTCTTCTTCTTCTTCTTCTTCTTCTTCTTCTTCTTCTTCTTCTTCTTCTAAGTCTCTCTGCTTTTTCATATTATAATTTCCCTTCTTCTTCTTCTTCTTCTTCTTCTTCTTCTTCTTCTTCTCTTCTTCTTCTTCTTCTTCTTCTTCTTCTTCTTCTTCTTCTCTTCTTCTTCTTCTTCGTATTTCTGCTTTTTCATATTATAATTTTCTTTCTTCTGCTCCATTTTCTTTTTCTTTTTCTTCTTTCTTCTTCTTCTTCTTCTACTTCTTCTTCTTCTGCTAAGTCTCTCTGCTTTTTTATATTATAATTTTCCTTCTTCTTCTTCTTCTTCTTCTTCTTCGCTTCTTCTTCTTCTACTTCTTCTTCTTCTTCTGCTAAGTCTCTCTGCTATTTCATATTATAATTTCCCTTTTTCTTCTTCTCGTCCTCTACTACTTCCTCTTCTTCTTCTAAGTCTCTCTGCTTTTTCATATTATAATTTCCCTTCTTCTTCTCTTCTTCTTCTTCTTCTTCTTCTTCTTCTTCTTCTTCTTCTTCTTCTAAGTCTCTCTGCTTTTTCATATTATAATTTCCCTTCTTCTTCTTCTTCTTCTTCTTCTTCTTCTTCGTATTTCAGCTTTTTTCATATTATAATTTTCCTTCTTCTTCTTCTTCTTCTCTTCTTCTTCTACTTCTAAGTATTTCTGCTTTTTCATATTATAATTTTTCTTTCTTCTGCTCCATTTTCTTTTTCGTTTTCTTCTTCTCTTCTTCTTCTACTTCTTCTGCTGCTAAGTCTCTCTACCTTTTCATATTATAATTTTCCTTCTTCTTTTTCTCCTTCTTCTTCTTCTCTTCTTCTTCTTCTTCTTCTTCATCTTTCCATGTATTTCTGCTTTTTCATATTATAATTTTCCTTCTTCTGCTCCATTTTCTTTTTCTTTTTCTTCTTTCTTATTCTTCTTCTACTTCTTCTTCTTCTTCTGCTAAGTCTCTCTGCTTTTTCATATTATAATTTTCCTTCTTCTTCTTCTTCTCATTTTCTTCTTCTTCATCTTCTAAGTATTTGTGCTTTTTTCATATTATAATTTTCCTTCTTCTGCTACATTTTCTTTTTCTTTTCTTCTTCTTTTTCTTCGTTTCTGCTTTTTCATATTATAATTTTCCTTCTTCTTCTTCTTCTTCTTCTTCTTCTTCTTCTTCTAACATCCTCACTTTTCTCATGCTGTTCACTTTCTGTATTCTCTTTCTTTCTTATATCACTCTTTTACTCTATCTACCTTTTTCTTCTTTTGCATGTTCTTTGTGTATCTCCTTTTTCTTTTTCACTTCCTTTCTTCTTATTCTTTTCCTTTTTTTTCTTCCTCCATCATACTTCATAAGTTTCTTTACAGTCATATCCCCTGACAAAACAGGATTTGTATCTTCAAAATTCTTTAATATTTCTTCGTTTTTTATTACAAAACTTCTTCATCTTCTTCTTCTTCTTCTTTCCTACTTACTATTCTTTTACAATTTCTCCTTCTCCTCCTCCCCCGCTTCTTCTTCTTCTTCTTCTTCTTCTTCTTCTTCTTCTTCTTCTTCTTCTTCTTCTTCTTCTTCTTCTTCTTCTTCTTCTTCTCCTACTTACTATTCTTTTACAATTTCTCCTTCTCCTCCTCCCCCGCTTCTTCTTCTTCTTCTTCTTCTTCTTCTTCTTCTTCTTCTTCTTCTTCTTCTTCTTCTTCTTCTTCTTCTTCTTCTCCTACTTACTATTCTTTTACAATTTCTCCTTCTCCTCCTCCCCCGCTTCTTCTTCTTCTTCTTCTTCTTCTTCTTCTTCTTCTTCTTCTTCTTCTTCTTCTTCTTCTTCTTCTTCTTCTTCTTCTTCTTCTTCTTCTTCTTACTATTCTTTTACAATTTCTCTTCTTCTTCTTCGTCTTCTTCTTCTTCTTCTTCTTCTTCTTCTTCTTCTTCTTCTTCTTCTTCTTCTTCTTCTCTGTAAAACAGTTCTTTTCCTCTTTTAAGATCATTGGTTTTGTTCTACTTTCACAGACTTCTAAAATCACCGATCACCTTGTAAGCCCCAATGAATCTTGATTCCATTTTCTTCGATTATGTATTTCTCCTTGTTTTTCTATATTTTTTTCTCATTCCTGCCTTTCATTTCACCTTTACACGTTTCTCCATCTGCCATTTTAACTTTTAAGACGAACGCCTCAGCATTCGGCAACTTTCCAAACAGTTCTCATATCTTCCCAGAGATCTTTGCAAACTTTGTCCATTCTCATATCCAACTCCTTTAGTGATGGACCACGTGTCTCCTATTGTGATGAAACATGAAGAAGCTAGAGAAAATATACCATAAATATGGCGTCATTCTCATTCTTGCAGAATATATAAAAAACAAACTTTGTTTCGCCCGAATAATTCTTATTATTTTTCTAATTATGACTTGTAACATCAAAAAAAAAAAAAAAAATTTGCAGAACAATTACATCACAACGATACCCGGAATATATCTTGACCCCCGTCATTAAAAAGGTGGCCGAGAGTCGTCTTCAGCGACAAACTGTGGTTCAAAACCAGACAAGCCTCAATCGAGATTGACATCAGGAATCGGAAATGGGGATGAATCGGCCACACACTCCGCAAGGTTGCTTCTAGTGTCACCAGGCAGGCAGGCCCTTGACTGGAATCCACATGGCAAGCGGAAAGTGAGTCGACCAAAACAAACTTAGTGCAGAAGTGTTGACGCAGAGGTGAAGGCAGCCGGCACGACATACGCCGAGCTGAAGAGAATCGCTCGGAACCGCGTCCGTTGGAGAGGTGTTGTTGCGGCCCTGTATTCGACAAGAATCAAGCGGCAAAGAGAATATACTGTTACCGCACATCTATTATTTTATTCTCCCCTTGTTCGTCCTCTTTTTAATTTAGCTACAGTGTCAGCGTTTTGACTACTTCCTGTTTAATAGTAATTACCGGAAGTGATACAATATAACTCAGGGTCAAAGCGTGCGGTTTCAACTTTCTTATACCTCTAAGTCTATCCACCTAAAATAGCATCGCCGGTATGTAACTTCTTAAATTTTTTTCTCTCTGCATCGTTTTCCTTTAGTGCAGTATTATTTAAACATTTATTTATGGTAGACACCTTCGTCTGCAATTATTTGTACTGCTGCGCGTCCTCATATAGAACCTGTTGCGGGCCGGTGTTCGGGTTGAGAGATAAACACATGTTTCTCCTGAAATGTCCACAACAAACATCTAAAAAAGTAAAGACACCTCAAGGACCAACATATACAGGGGTTGGACAAAATAATTGGAACAGGTGCAAATTCCACTCCTCTATTTCAAAGACCTATTATATTAAGAACTTTAACTAAAACTTCGGAATTGCAAATTATATCTATTGTAAATACGTTTATTTATCTAATTTACTGTCTTTGTCTTATTTATTTTTAGAATTTAGTAAAATTTAAAGTAAAATGCGTGACCTCTCTAAGTTCGAAAAAGGACAAATTGTTGGAGCTCGCATGACAGGAGCCTCGATCACTAAGGATGCTGGACTGTTTGTTTTTTCAAGAGTTACGATGTCAAGAACACTGATGCAATTCGAGAAAGAGGTCAAAACTTCTAGCAACCGTAGCAATTTGGGCCGGACTTGCAAACTTACTGACAGGGACCGACGTGCATTTAAATGCAATGTGGCCATAATATCGTCAAACTACTGCAGCCAAAGTGACTGCTGAGTTGAATAATTATCTGAATAGTCCAGTTTCTACTAAAACTGTTCGTCGTAAGCTCCATAAGGTTGCATATCATGGAAGTGCCGCTGTAAGGAAACCTCTTCTCCCCACTCGCAACATTCAGAAGTGGTTGAAGTGGTGCAGAGATCACAATGTCTGGTCTGCAGACCAATGGAAGCAAGTCATATTCTCAGACGAGTCCAGTTTTTCTCTTTTCCCAACTTCAGGGCGAGTTTATGTGTAGAGGCAGCCCAAAGAAGCTTACAACCCTGACTGCCTTTTTCTAACAGTGAAGCATGGAGGTGGATCAATTATAGTTTAGGCCAGCAAAGATTACCTGAACATTTTGGGTGATCATGTTCATCCAATGGCCCAGACTTTATCCCCTGATGGTGACTGCATCTTCCAAGACGATAATGCTCCAATACATGCCGCTCGAGTGGTTAAGAATTGGTATGAAGAGCATGAAAGTGAGCTAGGACATATGGAGTGGCCTCCCCAATCTTCAGATATCAATATTATTAAACATTTGTGGTGCATTTTGGAGCGACAAATTAGGAGCCGCTATCTTCCACCGTCGAGTCTTAAAGAGCTGGAGAAGGTGTTAATGGAAAAATGGCTGAAAATTCCTCTGGATGAAGTCAGGAAGCTGTATGATTCCATTCCTAGACGTATTAAAGCTGAATGTGAGGCTAAAGGAGGACCAACTCCATATTAAATAAATATTCTTTGAATTTAACAAGTGTTTCAATTATTTTTCCAACCCCTGTGTGTACAAACAAATGATAATATATTAACAATAAAGGGTTATATACACAATAGAATATTGTTACGTGTTGCTTAACAATGAATATGAATGAATAAAATATTTAAGCTAGTGAATTGTTTGCGTATATGTAGTTTGTGTAGGACAAAGTCCTAGAAAAAATGAAGTGAAAAAGTACGTACGTGCGTGTGTGTGTGTTGTTCATGCGTTTCCCAAAAGAGAAACGCATTCTTCCGCAAGAAATTTACATGTTGTCGTATGCGCGGAAAAGTAAGAAGAGAACGATAAAATTTTATCGCAGAGTATTTATAGTGCCGGAGAGCGTCCCCTAGTAGCGGTTTCGAAAATTAGGAGGAGGTAACTCGAGAAACCTCTTTTCAACACGTGATGACCGTTCTCGATGTAATATAACAGAGTATTAATAATTATAAGAAAATTTTAAAAAAAATTAAAAATATATAATATCCGCTTATTTTAAGTGCCAAATATAATTTTAAAATTAATATTAAAAAATTGTAACTCCAGCATGATATATAACTACGCCAATATTGTGATAACAAGATATATTATAATTCAAACTGCATAACTGTCAGTCCATAAAATTCCAAGTCGTGTTAGCAGTGGAGGATAATATATATATATATATATATATATATATATATATATATATATATATATATATATATATATATATATATATATATATATATATTGAACAATAAAAAAGATATTAAAAAATTAAAATCTTCAGACAAACTGTGTTGTATATTAATATTCCTTCGTTTTTATTATTATTTCATTTAGATTCCTCGTCTAGTTTCGGCCAACATGGCCATCATCAGGAGAAAAATAATTTTCTCCTTGCTGGTAGCAGTGAACTACAGAAGTGAATGTCTTGATGAAGAAAATTAACGTTTGTCTGTAGTTTTCATATGTTTTTTTTATTTTATTTTATTTCTTTTAACATGAATTTTGGTCAGTCCTTGTGATGGTCAAACAGTCTCTTTTAAGTTGTTATTTGAGATAAGAGCTGGATTGATTCATGCTGCCTTGAATTCCCTTGGTCATTTTCACAGATTTATTGGTTCCTGGAAAGGAGATGTGTCTCTGTTAAGTGTGTATGTTATTTGGTTCTTAGGCAGTGAGTGAGTATGATGTGTATAAGTGTGTATATTACTATGGGTGTGTGTTATCATTTGGCTCATTAGGGAGTGAGTGAGTATTAGTGTGGGTGTGTGTATAAGTGCGAGGCGTCAACACCTCCGTAAGCATGTCTGACTTGTGTGGGTGAGAAATGTGGGTAGGTTTTGATTTGTAGGGTTATATATTACTACTATCTTATATTGTTAAATTTATGGTTAAGCCCGGCTGGATAATGCGTTTTTAAACGTTGTATCCACTTATTTTCATGGAACACTAAAATCTTTCTAATGTTATCTGCCCTGGACTTTTCTATTATATTATACCATTATATTATATTATATTATATTATATATATATATATATATATATATATATATATATATATATATATATATATATATATATATAATCAAAAATAATCATTTTCACTTAGTAAAATTGAATTTACAGGACATTTTAAACAGTCAATGCATACATTTTTTAAATATTTTATTTCAAAATTTATCCATTGACTGTTTAAAAAGTCCTATAAATTCAATTTTACAAGTTGAAAATGACCATTTATATAAAGGTATATTAATTCCGATTGTATGATTGATATATATATATATATATATATATATATATATATGTTACTCTGTTTATTATAAAAGCATTATGTGTGAATCACATTTAATATTCAATATCTAATATTTTTCTTGTGTTAATAGGATTCCCTTTATTACATACCAACGGATTAATACCTGTATATATATATATATATATATATATATATATATATATATATATATATATATATATGCACATTTCATTAAAAACGACAGACAAGGTGCTTTTATTTAGAACTTTATACAATTTCTCATGCGATCTAATAATTTTTTTATTTTTGGATGATAAATTATATAAAAACTATCCGAATGTTCTTTTTATCCGAGCGCTTTCGGCTATACATTTAGCCATTTTCCAGGATTAAATCTTGTAACTGTTAAATAAGAAATAGTTTGTTGTATGTAGGTTTTATAAAATGTTTTCATTTTTTTGTTTCAACTAGATCTCATTTAAATATTCATGGTGACCTACCGGACACTATTCATAACATACTTGTCCACAACACTAATATACTAGCATCATATACATGCAAAAAAAAAAGGCTAAAAATAATGGAAGCCTTATTAATAAAAACGAAAAAACAACGCTTAATAATATTGTCTTTGAACATGGACATAATATCTTGACCGTGTTTTGAAACAAAAAATGAAAACATTTTATAAAACCTACATACAACAAACTATTTCTAATTTTAACAGTTAAAACATAATCCTTGAAAATGGCTAAATGTATAGCCGAAAGCGCTCGGATAAAAAGGTCATTCGGACAGTTTTTATATAATTTATCATCCGAAAAGAAAATAATTATTAGATCGCATAAGAAATTGTATAAAAATTAAATAAAAGCACCTTGTCCATCGTTTTTAATGAAATGTGCATGAAAGAAGGATTTCTGCCTAAATACACACACACACACACACACACACACACACACACACACACACACACACACACACACACACATATATATATATGTATATATATATATATATGTGTGTGTGTGTGTGTGTTTGTGTGTGTATGTGTGTGTGTGCAGGTATGCAGAAAAATCGGCTCTCGTTTTTGAAACATGAGAACTCTTATGTAGCGAAGGAATCATATTTTCAAAAATATTATAATATATATATATATATATATATATATATATATATATATATATATATATATATATATATTAAAGAAATGAAAGTGTGTGGCTTAATATTACATGATATTTTTAAAAGCGAAGCAACCGGTTTCGTTCCCGCTCTTCAGGCCTCTACGGAAGATTTAACAAATTAAAATAACAGGAAAATGTGTAAAGAATAGGAGAAAAAAAAATCAATACAAAGAGCTAGACCACTAATGGCGTTGGTTAGATCCAGTGACAGGACCCAAAGAGTATGAGTTCAATACCTGGTTAAGGCGGTGGAGAACTTGGGGAAGGGAATTAACAGGAGATCACTGATAACTGACACCCAAAGACATGGCACGTGGAACTAGAACAGTCTACTCCAGCGAGCGAAATAAAAGTTTCAGTTCGACATTCCAACCACTGAAGAAGGCCGGAGCGTAAATCGGCCGAAACTTTGTGATAAATATGGCAACAAAGATGAAGATGATACTCCGAACAATGTAAATAATGAGAAAAATTGTCTAGCAGGTCATAGGGAATCAACTTTCCTGGTAGCAGACTTACCAGTTGATTCAATATAATCTTTCCACTTCATGTTAGCAGAAAACGTGAACCCAAGAAGGGGAAATGAGTTACTCATCTGGGGGCTAGCATCAGCCATGTTAATGGAAAGCCAAAGGTGTGATTATGAGGTGATTAAAAGAGAGTAGTTTCTTGTTGAAGCGTTAAAATGAACAAGCCATTCCTTGCCTCAGTTTGCAACAGAATGTAGGTAATTTCTGTGATGATGTGCCAATACAAAAAAGTTTGGTTTGGTTTGGTTTATTTTGTTTTACGGCATATCAACCTCAATGGGTTATTTAATGTTATTTAATGCCGACAACATTTTTAGGATAGATTCGTATGAATAGAATATGTATTCTTTGGTTTAGATTGGTTTGGTTTATTTTGTTTTACGGCATATCAACCTCAATGGGTTATTTAATGTTATTTAATGCCGACAACATTTTTAGGGTAGATTTGTATTAATAGAATATATATTCTTTGGTTTATTTTGTTTTACGGCATATCAACCTCAATGGGTTATTTAATGTTATTTAATGCCGACAACATTTTTAGGGTAGATTTGTATTAATAGAATATATATTCTTTGGTTTATTTTGTTTTACGGCATATCAATCTCGATGGGTTATTTAATGTTATTTAATGCCGACAACATTTTTAGGGTAGATTTGTATTAATAGAATATATATTCTTTGGTTTATTTTGTTTTACGGCATATCAATCTCGATGGGTTATTTAATGCTAACAAAATTTTTTATTGCTGGTAATATTTTGTTTTGTCAAAAATCTATTTCTGGTAATACTTTTCCTTCAAAATTGTATTGCTGCTAATAATTTTTTTCAAAAAGTATTGCTGGTAATAGTTAACTATTTGCCCATAGCTGGGACCCTAACAGGTGCAACCACCCCGGGTCAGGTTGGACCTGGGAACACCAGCAATTCATAGGTTGTTCCACGCTTCTCAAACCTCCTGATCAGAGGCTTTGCTGCTGGACGTAGTTTACCCAGGATGAACAAAGAAGTTTGATTAATTTTTTTTTATTTCCAAAATGATGCATAAGTTGTCTTATATAACAATTAGCAATAACTATCAGGTCATCCAATAAGTTCAACAAGCACGCCAACAACACGCCGCTATGGACATGGTCGCCAAAGCGTGTGGCTCATTTCGCGCCCGCCTAGAGATGGTCGTCGCCGCTAGGGACGGTTACATTGAAAAATAATGTAGTATGTAACTCTAACTGTTGCTAAATAAACTGTCAGGTATCTGCATATACAACTTTTGTTTTTATTGCCTATTTCGTTTTCTTTTTGTTAAGTGTCAGATTTTGCTGCACCACCCTGTATTGAACTAATATCCGCATCTTATTAATCTAATTAAAAATTTAAATAGTAACTTCTTATCCCAGCAATTCTAACAAAAATAATCTTATTAAACAAAATAAAACACATGTACCTTCATATTGCAATTTCTAACTGATTGATCACATTTTACTGATTATGAACTATTTGCAGGTTATTTAAAGCCAGAAAAAAGATTTTTAGACTATAAGAACTTTTTACCCATAATAATAATTTAGTGCAGCAAATCTTACTAATTAACCCATATCTGGGGAGAAGATGTGGATTCATACCTTTCCCATACATATTTGCGCTTGAGTATAACGAAGCCAACTGAAATTGGAACTCGGCTCTACAATTTGAAACCATTATCCACACACCACCTGCACATCAAATCTTACAACATATAGTATTCCCAAGCGGTCACCCATCCAGGTACTAACAAGGCTGGACGTTGCTTAAATTCGAACTGTTATTACAACGCGATATGGACGTAAGTCCGCAATTTCTAACAAAAGAAAAAGATGGCAACGGTTAGGTCACAAGGTTAGCAGGGAATGATTGATAAATATTAATTGATCAGCAAAAACTGATCATATATAAGAATTGTTAATCGAAATCTGAACAGAAGCATCGATGGCATTATGTAAGAGTTCAAAAGAAAGAAATCATATAAAAAAGAAAGACAGAAAAACACTTAAAAATAAAATCCAACGAAAGAAAGATAGAAAGAAAGAAAAGATTTTAAAATAAAATCCAACGAAAGAAAGATAGAAAGAAAGAAAAGATTTTAAAATAAAATCCAACGAAAGAAAGATAGAAAGAAAGAAAAGATTTTAAAATACAATTCAAAGAAAGAAAGATAGATAGAAATAAAACATTTAAAAAGAAAATCTAAAGAAAGAAAGATAGAAAGAAAACATTTACAAATAAAATCCAAAGAAAGAAAGATAGAAAGAAAGAAAACATTTCCAAATAATATTCAAAGAAAGAACGATAGAAAGAAAGAAAAAAAATTAAAATTAAATCCAAAGAAAGAAAGAAAAAATTAAAAAATAAAATCCAAAGAAAAAAAGATAGAAAGAAAGAAAGAAATTTTTTAAAATAAAATCCAAAGAACGAAAGATACAAAGAAAGCAAGAAAAGATTTTAAAATAAAATCCAAAGAAAGACAGATAGAAAGAAAGAAAAAAAATTAAAATAAAATCCAAAGAAAGAAAGATAGAAAGAAAGAAAGGAAGAAAACATTTAAAAATAAAATATAAGGAAAGAAAGATAGAAAGACATAAAGAAAACTAAAAAAAAAAAAAAGAATAAAATAATGCAAAAAAGAAAGCATTAAAAACAATAAAAACAAAAATAAAAACTGATGGAAAAAAGAAATTAACGCAAAAAAACGCAAAAAAGAAAGTAACCCGAATGAAAAACTTATATAAAAAGAAAGAAAACATGTAAAAAGAGATAGAAAGCTTATTTTCATTTATTTATTTATTTATTTATTATTATTATTATTATTATTATTATTATTATTATTATTATTATTATTATTATTATTATTGTGCAATGTACATTGAGATTAAACAGCAGTCTCCTGGTGCACCCGCCTACACAAAATCACACACAACAAAAATGAAAACAAACACACGCACAGCATCGAACGAAGAACAGAAATAACGTTTAAAATAACGTTAAAATAATGTTACGATAATAACTTAACGTTAAAATAATAATCATCATCATAATAATAACAATAATGAGAAAATAATAATAATAATAATAACATTAAAATAACGTAAAAATATTAGGCAAGAAAAAGAGAGAGAGCAAGCAAGAAAAAAGAAAGGAAAAGAGAAAGCAAGAAAAAAGAAAGAGAGAAAACTAGAAAAAAAAAGAAAGAGAGAAAACAAGAAAATAAGAAGGAAGGATAAAGAAAGATATAGAGAACGCAAGAAAAAGAAAGAAGGAGAGAAAGCAAGAAAAAAGAAAGAGAGAAAGCAAAGAAAAAGAAAGAGAGAAAGCAAGAAAAAGAAAGAAAGAGAGAAAGCAAGAAAAATTAAATAAAGAGAGAAAGCAAGAAAAAGAAAGAGAGAAAGCAAGAAAAAGAAAGAAAGAGAGAAAGCAAGAAAAAGAAAGAGAGAAAGCAAGAAAAAGAAAGAAAGAGAGAAAGCAAGATAAAGAAAGAAAGAGAGAAAGCAAGAAAAAGAAAGAGAGAAAGCAAGAAAAATGAAATAAAGAGAGAAAGCAAGAAAAAGAAAGAGAGAAAGCAAGAAAAAGAAAGAAAGAGAGAAAGCAAGAAAAAGAAAGAGAGGAAGCTAGAAAAATGAAATAAAGAGAGAAAGCAAGAAAAAGTAAGAAAGCGACAAAGTAAGAACAGAGAAAGAAAAGAAGGAAAAAGAAAGAGAGAAAGCAAGAAAAACAAGAAAAAACAAAAACCAAAAAAGAAAGAGAGAAAGTAAGAAAGGAAAGAGAGAGAGAGAGAGTTAGCAAGAAAAAGGAAAGAAAGAGAGAGAGAAAGGAAAGGGCGAAAAATGAGAGAAAGAAAGCGTAAATGGGGCAAATTCAAAAAGTGTCATCAGTTTGCCTATTTATAAAGTCAACCATTTGAGAATTAGCAAATACATTAAAAAAGACAGTAACGTGATTCCTTCTCCGAAACATCACGAACTAAAAAAAAAAAAAAAATGCCTTGGTTTTTCAGAGATTTTATGCAGACGCAAGCAAGCGTAAGGGTGACTGATAGTCATATATAGGAAAAGAAACTGTGATTGCGGGTCTTGTAACCGTGTCAAAATCCAACAGGCACCCACTACCACCCATCGGTTTAATTCACAAAATTCTTTTATCCGTCATAACTCTCGACACATAACAGATGTCTGGGTACCTTGAGTTAACTTGAAACTGTATTTGATGTTTGCCATGGGCTCTTTTAACTGAGTACAGAGGGATACAAAGAGCGTCTGTTTTCACTTTGAGAAACTGTACATTATATCAGCGACCTCGAGAAAATAAAAACCAGAATTCCTTCATTTTTAAAAGCCAAAATGTCGCTATTGTACCTTCAATGATTGTTCAGTATATTCAGTGTTGCTCAGTTCTTTGAGGACACGTTTTTAATAGGTCTAACGTTTTTCCTATCTTCTTCTAATTAAGCATTACTTTTCGGATCCATGATGACAAACCTCAAGTTAACTCAGTAAATGAAAAAGCCCGCTTTAAAGGGAGAGCACAGTGATTTACTGACTCAAAGTTTCACGGTTGTTTGTTATCAAAGTTCGCAAAAACCTGGAAGCCTCCGACGGAGATTCGACAGCCGCAGGCAAACGTAAAACTCTCGCTAGGTGTCCTAATAACAACGGATCACCAAAGATTTGTACGAAAGGTTCAGAAAAGTATCGATAATTGCCACCAGAGAATCAACTAACGCCATTGTATTCGACAGCCGTAGTCATACGTAAAACTCTCGCTATGTGTCCTAATAACATATGAACACCCAAGATTTGTACGAAAGGGACAGAAAATTATCGATAAGTAAACTCAGGAGGGTGATCTAACGCCATTGCTAGAGAAAGCATGATTTCAAGGCCCCCTATTGGAGGAATTGCGCAAGTTATATGTGAAATGGAGAGACCAATTTATGTCTGCAAAGACAGAAAATAACTGTCTAATCCGTGCAAATTGAGATTAAGATTTAGTGATTTGGAGACTGTTAGCTTCCTGAAGAGTTGCAGCATTTACGGATTTAACACATTGAAATACCTGTTCCTGTACGATCCTCGAATAATCCCGTATGATCAACGTCGATCGGGATCAGTATCTAGATGTGTAACCACTTGAGAAAACCAAGTGATGTAAGGTTGGATGTGCAGGTGGTGAATGGATAACGACTCGGAATTGAAAATCGGAGTGCCGAGTTCCGGTTCCAGTCGGGCCCATTTTATTCACTTACGCACAAATACCCTTGGCAATGTTATGAAGCTACTTCCTCTCATCCCAAGTATGGGTTAATTAGTAGGACTTCTATCATTAAATCATTATTATATCCCCCTCAAAATTCTTACATTCTGAAAATATATATCTGGTTTTAAATAACCTGCAATGAGTTGATGAGCCGTAAAAAATAATCAAAGATAGATAAATAGACAGAAATGAATAGATGATGATAAGATAGAACTATAGTTAAATATAACCAGATGGTGATAGATAGATAGGAAAAATGAGATAGATAGATAGATAGATAGATAGATAGATAGAAAAAGACTGAGGTAGATATGAAACTACTGTGATAGATAGGAACAGACTTAGAAAATTGGTAGATAGATATGAACAGACTGAGATCGATAGATAGATAGATAGGAACAGACTTAGAACGATAGATAGATAGATAGGAACAGACTGAGATCGATAGATGGGAAAAGACTTAGATAGATAGATAGATAGGAATAGACTTAGATAGATCGATAGATAGATAGGAACATAGATAGATAGATAGATAGAAACAGACTTAGAAAATAGGTACATAGATATGAACAGACTGAGATCGATCGATAGATAGATAGATAGGAACTGATTTAGATCGATCGATCGATAGATAGGAACAGATATATATATATATATATATATATATATATATATATATATATATATATATATATATATATATATATATATATATATATATGTCCAAGCCAGGCAACAAAGCTTTACCGAGTATGAAAAGTATAATAATAATAATAACCTTATTAACGAGCAAAAACGATAAAAAGAGAGAAATTAAGAAGACAGAAGATATCGATTGACATTGCATTTATTTTTTTTAAAAGGAGAAACTTGAAATACTGAGAAGCAAGATGCCAGAAGAGAGTTGCACAAGCGAGAAGTGCGATAGAAGAAACTGTTAACTTACGGTTACATGTCGTCATTTCAACTGAAAAATGATGAGAACTTGCCGCCGATCTCGTCGCAATCGGTTGGATCCCGTGACTCACCAAACAAGCCTGATGGATCCCAACCTTCTGCAGGCCGGTTTTAATTCAGAGTTTTCCTTCTCCCACCCAGTAAGCCAGTCTGTCCTACTATTTACCCATAGATCAGAAAAAGACGTTTTATACCTTTCCTAAGGTTATTAGTACGTAAGTGAATGTAATGGATCTGACTGGAATTCGAACTCGGCTCTACCGATTCCATAATCCGAGGCGCTATCCATTACGATATTTGTTTCTGTTAAAATACAGAAAATGTGGCACAAGGCCTAAAAAGGGGGATGAGGAAAAGGACGGTCTTCATCTGTCTTAACTTTAAACTTAGTTAGCCACAAACACTGACCCAAACATACAAACAATATTCCTAACACCAAAACAACACTTACTAACCTTTCTTACTACACTCACCATAATACCTCATGGTCTCTATGAGAAAACTAAGTATATATATATATATATGTGCAATTCATTGTCTGTGGAGGGAGGGGATTAAAAACAAAAAATTAAAAAATCCCCAATAAGTATGTACAATATGAATATAATCTATTTACAAGTAACTAAACAAAATAATGTCAGTAATAAGTCAAAACAATGCTTAAATGGACCGGAAACATCAGTTAACTAGACGAAATCAATGCGGGAGTATAAAAAATATTTTAAAAAACCATTCATTCATCCCTAGCACTCGCACAGACACGCACTCATTCAAACGCGACAACAAAAACGAAAAACACATAGGCGAAAAAACAAAAAAGAAAAAACGAAAAGCGCCCCGCATCCACCAGAGAACTGACATCAATGTCCACCTAACGAGAGAGGGAATGGGGAATTAAAGGCGCTATCCATTACTCCGCCGTGCTTATGTTCATACTTTGGTTACCATGGAGGAATGTAATGTATATTTTGTAAAATACATAAATGTGGCACACGGCCACAAAGGGGATGGGGGAAAGGCCGATTTTCATCTGTCTTATGATTAAACTTAGCTAGCCACAATTACTAACCCAAACATACCACATATTACACAAAAAACCCACACATTCTTGCTTGCTTTTCTTATTACAGTCACCATAATACCTCGGGTCTCTATGAAGTTCTAACTACTCCACATAAGTACAATTTGTCTGTGGGGCATAAAAATATCAACTTTTAAAAATGAAAACCCCAATGAAAATTACATAGAGGAAAATTAATCAGGACAATTACCAAGAAAATATTTACAGAAAAGGCACAGGGAAGATATATATTAAGGCGGTGTGAAAGTGACTGAAGTCGAGATGCCAAGCCAGGACTAATGATATATCAGCTTCTTCTTTGGATGTTATCAAGAATCTCTAAATATATAGTAGGAACAGAAGATCATATGTGGCAGCAATATTCTAAGCATGGACGAATGGTAGACATATAGATATGTAAGATAGATTCTGGCGAGAAAAAAAAATACCTAGTTCGACACAGTGAATCGATATTTCTATCAATGAACCTAATTCAATATAATCTTTTCACTTTTTTTTTATTTGGTATCACCCCATGCAAGGCAGTAAAGCCACTAAGAGACAAGAGGTCACAGGGTGTGGAAGAAATAGGAACAGAAATATTAATAATGAACGGGAAGAGAAAAGAGTAATCAGGAGGACAGTAGATAGCGATTGACATTGCATTTAAATTTTTGCAGATTAAAGTTGGCTGGAAAACATGGAACCGGAAAGGAGTTCCACCAGCGAGAAGTGCGAGAAAAGAAACTGTTAGCACAGAACTTACGGTTACATTTCACCAGCTCAATTCTAAATCGATGAGATCTCGATGTCAGCCTAGTACTGCGCTTAACTTCATAGAGTCTAGGTACCATAGCGAAGAGCGATATTTATTTGTACAATGATACAAAATGTGGCACAAGGCCAAAATGGGGAGTGGGGGAAAAGGACAGTCTTTTTCTGTCTTAACATTAAACTTAGCTAGCCGCAAACACTGACCAAATCATACAACAATATTCCTTACCAAAACAACACATTCTTACTTACCTTTCTTACTACAATCATCATAATACCACATTGTCTCTATGAAAATCCTAACTTGTCCCCATATGTACAATTCATGGTCTGTCGGGGGAGGAGAATAAAACAACAATTTAAAATTTGCCCCAATGAATATTTACAATACGAAAACAAATCTATTTACAAGAAAAAAAAATGTTAGTAATACCCCCACCAAATCTTAAATTTGGCAGAAACATCAGTTAATTGGACGAAATCAAGGCGGGACTATAATAATATAAAAACATTCATTCATCCCAAGCACTCACACAAACACACACTTAAACAGACACAACAACAAATACGAAAAACACACCCGAAACGAAACGCGCCCAGCATCCATCAAAGAACTGACATCAATGACTACCTAACAGGGGGGGGGGGCTAACAATTAACATGAAAATATATATGCAGAAGTCACAGAGAGGCAACTTTACGGCGGTGAGAAAGTGACTGTAGACAAGTCGCTCGATCAGGACCGATAATATTGCTGATTCTTCTCTGGATTTTATCAAGGAGCTCAAGGTAAATAACAAGGGCACCGGACCATATGTGGCAGCAATATTCTAATCATAGACGAATGGTAGACTTGTAGATATATAAGATAGATTCTGGAGAGAAAAAATGTCTCGCACGACATAGATAATCGATTTCCTTAGCAGCTGACCTCGTCATTTCACTTCATGCCAGCTGGGAACATTAGCCTGAGTAGGAGCAAAGAGTCATTCTCCTGGAGGTTAGCATCAGCCATGATGATAGAAGGAAGAGAGGTTTCACTTAGACGATTATTAGAGAGCAGTTTCGTTTAGTTTGGTTTGGTTTCTTTTGTTTTACGGCATATCAACACCTCAATGGGTTATTTAATTTTGACAAGATTTTTATTGCTGGTAATATTTTTTCAAAAATGTATTGCTTCTAATATATTTTTTCCAAAAAAGTATTTCTGGTAATAATGTATTGCTGATATTAATTTATTTTAAAAAATTCATTGCTGGTAATAAATTTTACAAAAAATGTATTGCTAGAAATAAAACCAATGTTTCCACGTTTTGACTCCAGTTTGGGGGTTAAATATTTGCTCATCACTGGGATCATTCCACGTCAGAATGAATCTGGAAACACCATGGATTAACAGGTGGTTCCACGCTCTGCAAAACCTTCTGAGCAGAAGACTTGATGTCGGATGTAGTTTATCGTCTTACCCAGGACACGGATGTAATTTATCGTCTTACCCAAGATACGGATGCAGTTTATCGTCTTACCCAGGACACGGATGTAGTTTATTTTCTTACCCAGGACACAGATGCAGTTTATCGTCTTACTCAGGACATGGATGTAGTTTATCGTCTTACCCAGTACATGTATGTAATTTATCGTCTTACCCAGGACACGGATGCAGTTTATCGTCTTACTCAGGACATGGATGTAGTTTATCGTCTTACCCAGTACATGTATGTAATTTATCGTCTTACCCAGGACACGGATGCAGTTTATCGTCTTACCCAGGACATGGATGTAGTTTATCGTCTTATCCAGGATATGTATGTAATTTATCGTCTTATCCAGGATACGGATGCAGTTTATCGTCTTACCCAGGACACGGGTGTAGTTTATCGTCTTACCCAGGACATGGATGTAGTTTATCGTCTTATCCAGGATATGTATGTAATTTATCGTCTTATCCAGGATACGGATGCAGTTTATCGTCTTACCCAGGACACGGATGTAGTTTATCGTCTTACCCAGGACATGGATGTAGTTTATCGTCTTACCCAGGACACGGATGTAGTTTATCGTCTTACCCAGGACACGGATGTAGTTTATCGTCTTACCCAGGACATGGATGTAGTTTATAGTCTTACCCAGGACACGGATGTAGTTTATCGTCTTACCCAGGACATGTATGACGTTTATCGTCTCACCCAGGACACGGATGTAGTTTATCGTCTTACCCAGGACATGGATGTAGTTTATCGTCTTACCCAGGACACGGATGTAATTTATCGTCTTACCCAGGACACGGATGTAGTTTATCGTCTTACCCAGGACACGGATGTAATTTATCGTCTTACCCAGGACACGGATGACGTTTATCGTCTTACTCAGGACATGGATGTAGTTTATCGTCTTACCCAGGACGCGGATGTAGTTTATTTTCTTACCCAGGACACGGATGCAGTTTATCGTCTTACTCAGGACATGGATGTAGTTTATCGTCTTACCCAGTACATGTATGTAATTTATCGTCTTACCCAGGACATGGATGTAGTTTATCGTCTTACCCAGGACACGGATGACGTTTATCGTCTCACCCAGGACCGGGTTCGTTCAGGAGGCGTTAAAATTAATAAGCCTTAAATTGTAAAAATGAAATCAATTTTAAAATATTTTTTCTAAAGTCGCTCTTTTCTTAATCCTTTATTCGTTCGACTCTTTCTCTCGTTTTCTTCCTCTTTTCTTCTCCCTCTCTTTCTTCCTCACCTGTCAGTCATTTCCTTCTTGCTTTCTTTTATTCTTTTCTGATTCCACGTCTCCTTCTCACAATCTCTCTCTCATTCTCCTTCCTTCACTTTCTGCTTCTCTTCTTTCTTTCTCCTTTCATTCGTTCTTTTCTTTTTCGTTTCTACTTTTATTCTTCTCTTTCTTTCCTTTTTCTGTCATTTTTTTATCTTTTCTCTCACTTTATTTTCGTTATATTTTGGCCACCTTACGTTGAAACATCGGTTCCTGTTACGATCACCGAAGTTAAGCAACGTTGAGTCTGGTCACTACCTACATGGGTGACCGCGTGGGAATACTGTAAGGTTGGAGTTGTGAGTGACATAGTGGATAATATCGCGGAATTGTTAATCGGAGAGCCGAGTTTCAATTCCCATTGGGTTTGTTATATTCACTTACACGCCTTTGGGAAAGGCTTGAATCCTTCCTTTCTTTGTTCTTTTTTCTTTCCTTCCTTCCTTCTTGCTTCTTTCCTTCCTGTTATTTTCCCTTCTTTCCTTCCTTCTTTTTTTCGATCGTTCCTTCGTTTGTTCCTTCGTTCCTTCCTTCTTTCCTTCCTTCATTCCTTCCTTCTTTTCCTCCTTCATTCCTTCCTTCTTTTCCTCCTTCTTCTCGCTTTCTTATTCCCTTCCTTCCCTAATATTAACGTTTGATATCGCTTGTCTTTTTGGACACGTATGTTCACCTAGACTGACAAAGATTGATTACTTTTCAACAGCGATTACTGTTAATTCTGATTGAATTCAGACCAAATTCTTCGTAATCGATTTTCACATGAAGACCGATTGATTAAAAGCCAGTTGCTTGGCCAGGGAAGGAATCAATGGATGGGCTGGCGGTACATGGGGTATCGGCGACTGGCTCTAATAATGTTCCTGCGCGAAAAAGATAAGAGACAAATGGAAAAATCGTAGTTACGTTCCGATAAAAATCTATAAGCAACGAAGAACAGAAACACGTTTTCTGATTTTTTTTTTAATTGTTTAGAATTTTTTTTTAGGAGACGCGATTTTGAGAGGCGTAATCGATATTTCAATAGAATCATCATTAATCAAGTCTTTCGATCACCCCCCCCCCATTACCTTTTCTAGATTTGTGGGGAGGTCGAATTAGATTGGCACCAAAATGGTGGCGATGTCAGTAATCGCGAAAAGAGGGAGGTTAGTTATAGGAGAAAGATTATGGCGAAGGGGTGGCTGTAATAATAATAATAATAATAATAATAATAATAATAATAATAATAATAATAATGGCAGGTCTAACACCATCACCACTACTACGATGAGAGTACAGTCTTTCTCCTTTCCTTTCTTTACTTAATAATAATAATAATAGTAATAATAATAATAATAATGGCAGGTCTAACGCCATCACCACTACAACGCCGAGGGTACAGTCTTTCTCCTTTCCTCTCTTTAATTAATAATAATAATAATAATAATGGCAGGTCTAACGCCATCACCACTACTACGACGAGAGTACAGTCTTTCTCCTTTCCTTTCTTTACTTAATAATAATAATAATAATAATAATAATAATAATAATAATAATAATAATGGCAGGTCTAACACCATCACCACTACTACGATGAGAGTACAGTCTTTCTCCTTTCCTTTCTTTACTTAATAATAATAATAATAATAATAATAATAATAATAATGGCAGGTCTAACACCATCACCACTACTACGATGAGAGTACAGTCTTTCTCCTTTCCTTTCTTTACTTAATAATAATAATAATAATAATAATGGCAGGTCTAACGCCATCACCACTACTACGATGAGAGTACAGTCTTTCTCCTTTCATTTCTTTAATTAATTAATAATAATAATAATAATAATAATAATAATGGCAGGTCTATCACCATCACCACAGCTACGATGAGAGTACAGTCTTTCTCCTTTCCTCTCTTTACTTAATACTACTACTACTACTACTACTACTACTACTACTACTACTAATAATAATAATAATAATAATAATAATAAAACTAATATTAAAGTGCAGGTCTACACCCATCATCACTACGATGACAGTAGTCTTTCACCATTTATGACTTTAATTAATGACTTTCAATCTCCTCGTAAGAAATGCTCTGTTAATTTTAACCCTAACCCAAACGAAACTGCTCTCACTTGATTGTTCTGAGAAAACCCTTTCTGTTTGCCATCAACATGGCTGATGCTAACCTCCAGGAGAGTGTGACTCATTGCGCCTTCTCCTGCTGATGTTTTCCCCTGTCATGAAGTGAAAAATGATATTCAGTCTATTGCTAGGTCTTCACCTAGGAATGTTAGTTCATTATCTCTTACTAGAGAAATTTTCTCGCCCGAATCTACCTTTACTATTCGTTCATCGAACATTGCTGTCGCATCTGGTCTGGTACTTCTATCTATTTAAAGATCCTAGATAAAATTCAAAGAAGAATCTATACTATTAAAGATCCTCACCTGGCATCTCGGCATGAGTCAGTTTCTTACCGACGTACCGTATCTTGTCTGTAATTACATTCATGGTAATTGTTGTGATAAGCTTTCCTCTTTGGTTCCTCGAATTAACGAGTTTAAACTTCAGTGCTAGATTGGCAGTTAGGTCTCATCAGTTTACACTTGAAATCGCTAAATGTAACCGTAGGTTCTATGCTAAGAATTTCTTCTCTCGCAATTCTCGCATGTAGAACTCGTCCTGGGTATGACTATGAACTACATCCGACAGAAAGGCCTCTGATTGGGAGATTGGAGATTTTGAGGAGTGTGGAACCACCTCTTAATTGCTAGTCCTGGGTATGACTATAAACTACATCCGGCACCAAGGCCTTGGATCGGGAGATTGGATCTTTTCAGGAGCGTGGAACCACCTCTTAATTGCTAGTACTGGGTATAACTATAAACTATAACGGCAGCAAGGCCTCTCATTGGGAGATTGGAGGTTTTGCGTAGCGTGGAACTAGCTCTTAATTGCTGTTGTTCCCAGGTCCACCCTGACCTGGGTTGGTAGCACCTGTTAGGGTTCCATTTATGGGCAATTAGTGAACCCCCAAAGAAAAACAAGACAATATGAAATACATTGTTATATAAAAATTACCAACAACACAAATCTATAGTAAAATTACCAACAATACATATTTATTGTATATATTTCGTTGAAGCAATAAAACAACGTTCAAAATATTTAAATTTCGGCATTAAATAAAGATGTTGATATGCCGTTAAATAAAATCAACCAAGTAACAATACTTATTTAGAATAAAACTACCAACAACACCTATTTATTGTATATGTATAGTTGAAGCCATAAAATTGGGTTCGAAATATTTATATTTCGTCATTAAATAACCCGTAGAGGTGTTGATATGCCGCTAAACAAAATCAACCAACCAACAATACCTATTAATAATAAAACTAACAACAATACCTATTTATTATATATGTTTAATCGAGGCCATGAAATTGGGTTCAAAATGTTTAGATTTCTGCATTAAATGACCCATAGAGGTTTTGATATGCCGCTAAACAAAATCGACCAAACGCTTCTTGAACTCTCTTCTGGCTCCTTTCCTTCCAGCCAAACGTGATTTTCAAGAATATAAATGCAATGTCAATCATTATCTTCTGTCGTCTTAATTCATGTTCTTCTCTCTCCTTAATAACTTTCTTTTTCGTATTTTTTCATACTCAGTAACCCCATTGCGTCTTAGTGGCTTTATAAGTTGTGTAGAGCCATGATCACTTTCCTCCTAAAGAGATATGGTACAGAGAAGAAGATAGTGAGGGAAGATGACTTGAGATATTGGTGAAACAGAGAAACAGCGAGCGACCTACGTCGCTAGCTTGTGCAAATAGATAACAGAACAGGGACCAGAAGGGAGAGTAAGGAGACAAATATTCTTTAGAGCTACAAAGAATAGGAAATTGTGGAGAGCCATGATCAATATACTTTACTAGAGAGTTCAAATCGGTGACAGAACAGGAAACGGAAGAAAGAATAATGACACAAATGTTGATTAGTGCTACAAAGGACAGGAAGTCGTGGAGATCCATGATCAACCTAATTAAAATTGTGTAAATACATGGCTGAACAAGGACCGCGAGGGAGAGTAAGGAGACAAATACTTTTTAGCGCTACAAAGGACAGGAAGTCGTGGTGATCTATGATCAACCTACTCAGCTAGGGAGATCAAATAGATGGCAGAACAGGGTCAGGAAAGGAGAGTAATGGGATAAATATTGCTTAGAGCTACAAAGGATTGGATGTTGTGGAGAGCCATGATCCACCTACTTAAGATTGTGTAAATACATGGCAGAACAGGGAACGCGACGGAAATTAAGGAAAGAAATACTGCTTAGAGCGACAAAGGATAGAAAGTCGTGGAGAGCCATGACCAAGCTACTTAACTAGGGTGTGAAAATGGATGTCAGAACAGGTTCCGAAAGGGAGAGTAAGGAGACGAATAATGCTTAGAGCTACAAAGGATAGGAAGTTGTGGAGAGTCATGATCACTCGATTTAACTAGGGTGTGTAAATGGATGGCAGAACAGGTTCCGAAAAGGAGAGTAAGGAGACAAATATTGCTTAGAGCTACAAAGGATAGGAAGTTATGGAGAGTCACGATCACTCGATTAAACTAGGGTGTGTAAATGGATGGCAGAACAAGGTCAGAAAGGGAGAGTAAGGAGACGAATAATGCTTAGAGCTACAAAGGATAGGAAGTTGTGGAGAGTCATTATCAACCTACTTAAGATTGTGCAAATAGATGACATAACAGGGACCGGTAGACAGAGTAAAGAAACAAATACTACAAAGCATAGGAAGTTGTGGAGAGCAATGATCAACCTATATAACTAATGTGTGGAAATGGATGGCAGAACATTGTCAGGAAGTGAGAGTAAGGAGACAAATATTGCTTAGAGCTATAACAGATAGGAAGTTGGGGAGAGCAATGATCAATCGACTTAACTAGGGTGTGCAAATGGATTTCAGTACAGGGTCCGGAATGGAGAGTAAGGAGACAAATATTACTTAGTACTACAAAGGATAGGAAGTTGTGGAGAGCTATATCTTAAAGGACACGATACCTAGAAAAACGGAATAGCCCTAATTAATGAACGGCTAAAAATGAAGGCCGTTATTGTTGGGAAATCCGAAATATGTGAAGTCTCTTCTGATAATAAAGAAAGAGTTAATAACTCTCTAGAAGGTTCTGGTTGAATAAAGGCTGAAAGCATTTAGTGTTATGTCTTCGACAACCGGGGAGACGTCTAGTGAGAGTCTTCAGAATTAAAAATGGCGATGTTAATGATTGAAATAATAGTATTCTAATTTGCTGTACAGAATTTTGCAATAATGAAGAGAGGGGTTGCACAGATATTTATTTTTGTCATAAGAAGCACAAAAAAAATATTGGTAGACGACGAATGATATTAAGGTGACGGCAATATCCAAAGTGCAAACGACGATAGATTAGAATATAAAAAAGAAGAAAGAAGTTAAAAACGAAGACTTTGCGACGCCAGTGATTACGAATACTGAATTAAAACTACCTCCATTTTTATTCCAACTCTCCTTACTCTTTATCGCTATCTCTCTATTTATCTTTAACCGCCCCCTTGACCCCCATCCTGCGCATGCGTAAAAAGAGAAGATGATATATTGACGTTTGGGCGTATAACTGGTGAAAGGCTAGTTTTTAGAACAATGGCGTATTGACACGCCTCTGTCGACATACGTTTGCGATGGGGGCGAGAAATGAATGAAAACGAATGAAAAAGCAGCGAAAAGAAAGAAATTAAAGAATGAAAAAGGAGAGTAAATAAATTAATAAGTGAATGAAAGTAACACGAATTAAATAATCGGCCACCATGGGTTTGCCGCCATTACCTATGTAGGAGGAGAAAAAGGAGGAGGAGGAAGAAGAAGGAGAAAACGAAAAAGAAGTACACATGGAAGAAGAAGAAGAAGAAGAAGAAGAAGAAGAAGAAGAAGAAGAAGAAGAAGAAGAAGAAGAAGAAGAAGAAGAAAAGGAAAAGGAGAAAAATACCTATGGGAGAAGAAGAAAATGAAAAAGAAAAAAAACACCATTTGATGATGATGATGATGATGATGATGATGGTGAAGAAGAAGCAGAAGAAGGAGAAGAAGAAAACGGAAAAGAAGTACCTATAAAAGAAGAAGAAGAAGGAGGAGAAGAAGAAGAAAACGGAAAAGAAGTACCTATAAAAGAAGAAGAAGAAGAAGAAGAAGAAGAAGAAGAAGAAGAAGAAGAAGAAGAGGAAGAAGAAGAAGAAGAAGAAGAAGAAGAAGAAAACGGAAAAGAAGAAAAAATAACTATGGAAGAAGAAGAAAATGAAAAAGAAAAAAATACCATTTGAAAAAGAAGAAAAAGAAGAAGAAAAAGTACGTATGGCAGAAGAAGAAAAATGAAGAAGAAGAAAGAGAAAAAGAAAACAAAGTTCCTATTGAAGAAGTAGTAGAAGAAGAAAATGAAGAAAAAGAGAAAAACGAAGGTAGAAGATGAAAGTGAAAAGAAGATAGGGAGAACGAAGACAAGAAAAATGACAAAGCAGAATTGTAGAAAGAAAAAGAAGAAAAGGAAAAAGACGGATAAGAGAGAATGAGGGAGGAGAAAAAGAAAGAATAATAGGGTGGAAACAAAGAGAGTGAAGAAGAATAGGACGAGAAATGGTAGCGAAAAAGAAGAAAGAGAGAAGGAAGAAGCGTAAGGGTAAAAAAGAAAGAGGTAAAAGAAGAGGATGTAGAGGAGAAAAAAGGATCAAGATGAAGAAGAAAGAGAATGAAAGCGAAAATGAGGTAGTAGTATATTAGGAGGAAGTGAAGAGGGTGACGAAGAGAGAAAAAGGGAAAGAGAGAGAGAAAGGGAAAGAGAGGGAAAGGGAAAGAGAGAGAGAAAGGGAAAGAGAGAGAGAGAGAGACATACAGACAGAGGGCGTGAGAGAAAGATGACAGAGATAGGACGAAAACGGAATAAAGAAGAGGAAAGTGATGAGGCGGACCTATTACACGTATAGTGTGCTTGAAATAGCGGTCAGATAAAACTTATCATTTAGCGACCACCTCGTTTAACGACGAGGGCGGTCGAACGGAAGCCGGTCGTTAAGTGAGGACCAGCAGTACAAGATAATTCATTGTTGATTTTATTTCGTCAAATAGGTGACAGGATAATACTCAAAGGTTCTTTCATTTGGGTTTTTAGGCTCCAAACGTAATTCCAAATGTCAACCCTCTACTAACCGTTCCTTAAATAACAGGTGAATAAAAACAGATTACACACGACAATGTTCAACGCAAAAGGTAGTGGATTATCAAGGAGAAATCTTCAAAACCCTACTCTGTCCTGGGTATGATTATAAACTACATCCGACAGCAAGACATCTGATCGGGGGATTGGAGCTTTTGAAGAGCGTGGAACCACCTCTTAATTCCTACTCCTGTGTATGACTGTAAACTATATCTGGCAGCAAGATCTCTGATCGGGAGATCGGAGGTTTCGTGGAGCGTGGAATAACCTTTTAATTGCTAGTCCTGGGTATGATTATAAACTGCATCCGGCAGCAAGATCTCTGATCGGGAGATCGGAGGTTTTGTGGAGCGTGGAATAACCTTTTAATTGCTAGTCCTGGGTATGATCATAAACTGCATCCGGCAGCAAGGCCTCTGATCGGGAGATCGGAGGTTTTGTGGAGCGTGGAATAACCTTTTAATTGTTAGTCCTGGGTATGATCATAAACTGCATCCGGCAGCAAGGCCTCTGATCGGAAAATTGGAGGTTTTGAGGAGCGTGGAACTCCCTGACCCGTGTGGTAGCATCTGTTAGTGTCCCAGCAATGGGCAAATATTGAACTTCCAAACAAAAAATCAACAGTACATTTTTCTTATAAAATGACCGGCAATACATTTTGATAATAAAATGAAAATCAATGCAACACTAAAAATTATATATAAATAAAATACATATTTATAGCAAAATTACCAACAATACCATTTACGATCTACAAACTCTATATTTTAAAAAAATAACTTTTACACTAAAAATATAAAATTATTTACAAAATAGATGAACGCATAAAATTACGTACAATATATTTTGATTTCGGCATTAAATAACCCGTAGATGTTTTGATATGCCGCTAAACATAATCAACCAACCGACCCCAGAAGCTGAACTCCATGGAAGCAAGTTAATGCTGTGCCAACTCCAAGTTCACTTTTATACGACCAACCGTTGCAACGGGTTCATAAAATTTTGGCCTAAAAACGCCCTGCTCATCAATAAGAAAATTGCTCTCCTTCATGACATTGCAAGGCCGCTTACATCAAATGTAACATTGGAAAACATTTTGGACCTCGGTCGTTCTGTTCTGCTCCACCCGCCATATTCCGTTGCAAAACACTTTGGTGCGGAGAAACCTTCACTAAAGAAAACCGAACTGCATGAATTTAAGCGTGCTATTAGGGTTGGCACCTCGGTCCCACCCTTTCACTGTAGAAACAGTTAAATATAACCGCCTCTTCTCTTCCAACAGCTTGAAGAGTTTGTCGTAAACCTTTACACGATGTCATCAGTTCCCGTGTAGGCATCTACGCGGATGTGTCGATGCATGCACGGGAACTGTGTATCTATGTTTTCCTTTCTGTTTTAATTCAGGTATGGCAAATGCTATTCACTGGATAGGAAAGGCGCTATGATAGAGCATTTCAAAGAAGACTGTGTAGCGTGCATTTGTGAGAGAATTCGCTAAAAATTCACCAACAGCAACGCAAATTAAAAAAAAAAATTCAATGGTGAAAACTGTCCTTGCAGGGCAAAATGATGTGGACGATCCCTAGTATGGAAAGATATGATCGGGCGGGCTCGAGAGACAAGGTATGGCTAACAATTAACATGAAAATATATATGCAGAAGTCACAGAGAGGCAACTTTACGGCGGTGAGAAAGTGACTGTAGCCGAGCCGCCAGATCAGGACCAATAATATTGCTGATTCTTCTTTGGATCTTATCAAGGAGCTCAAGGTAAATAGCTGGGGCACCCGGCCATATGTGGCAGCAATATTCTAAGAATGGACGAATGGTAGACTTATAGATATATAAGATAGATTCTGGATTGAAAAATTTTCTCACCCGACATAGTTTACTGGCTGTTTTGGCAGCTTATCTAGCAATGGATTCAATACAGTTATTCCGCTTCATGTCAGATGAGAACGTTAGCTCGATAAGGCGTAACGAGTCACCTGTCTGGAGGTTAGTATCAGCCATACCTTTTTGGGATTTCAGAAGAGTTTGTAAAAAGGAGAGAGAATAAGAAAGAGAGAAAGAACGAAAGACGCTGAATGAAAATAAACGTAAGATCAGATATTGAATAAAAAAGAAGCAGAAAAAGAAGAATAAGAAGAGGAAGAATAAGGAGGGAGGAAGAAGAATAAGAAGAGAAGAAGAAGAAGAAGAAGAAGAAGAAGAAGAAGAAGAAGAAGAAGAAGAAGAAGAAGAAGAAGGTCGAGGAGGAGGAGGGAAGAAGAAGAAGAAAACGTAGAAGAAGAAGGTAAGAAGAAGAAAGGAGAAGGAGGTGGAATAAGAACGTTTGAGATAAAGTCAATGAATATCACCACAGAAAATAAAAAGAAAATATGGGAGAAGAAGAAGAAGAAGAAGAAGAAGAAGAAGAAGAAGAAGAAGAAGAAGAAGAAGAAGAAGAAGAAGATAAGCAAGGGAATTATAAATGTATAAATCAAATTCTTGAGTCTTTGATTACATAGAAGGTAATTCCTCTTAAACAGATATGAGATTGGATAAAAAAAATATCCATTTTAATTACCCACCGCCCACGGATACATTTACAATACTCTTGCTTTTCTTCTCTTCATATTTCTTCCTCTTCTTCTTCTTCTTCTTCTTCTTCTTCTTCTTCTTCTTCTTCTTCTTCATTATCATATTATTATTATTATGCTTCTTCTTCATCATCATCATCATCAATATCTTCTGCTTCTTCTTCATCATCAACATCATCATCATCATCTTCTGCTCCTTCTTCTTCTTCATCATCATCATCATCATCATCATATTATTATTATTATTATCATTATTGTTATTGTTATTATTATTATTCTGTTTCTTCTTTATCATCATCATCATCATCATCATCATTTTCTGCTTCTTCTTCATCATCATCATCATCTTCTTCATCATCTTCTTCATCTTCTTCTTCTTCTTCTTCTTGTTCGTCACATCTTGTTCTTCAAGAAGAAGAAGAAAGAAGAAAAGGAAAATGGAGAAGAAGAAGGTAAATAAGAAGAAGCAGAGAGCCTTAAAAGAATAATAAGGAGTGAGAACAAGAACAAGAAGAATGAGGAGGGGGAGGAGGGGGAGGAGCAGGAGGCGAAGGAGGAGGAAGCGAGGATAATAATAATAATAATAATAAGACGAGTGTGAAGATGATGCAGTACAAAAAAGCTAATAGATATTGAAAGAAACTAAATAAAGAAGGATGGACAAAGATGAAAAAGAAGCAATATTGCATAAGGAAGAAGAGTAAGAAGAAGCAAGAAGAGGAGGAGGAAAAAGTAATGCATAAGTAAGTAAGTAAGTAAGGAAGGAAGGAAGGAAGGAAGGAAGGGAGACGAAGAAGAAGAAGAAATATGGGATATAAAGAAGAAGTTTTATTTTATTTTTTACGGTTTATCAATCCTTTGCGGTTATTGATAGACAGGAAATATTTTAAAAAAGGTTTGATGATAAAAATGATTTCCGGATAGAAATCCTAGTAATTTAAATAACTCTAACCCTAACCCTAAACCTTACATTCCTACAAATGAACACCTAGCTGTGGGAGAGCGTGATTTATCCCCTTTCCTCGGGGGTGGGATATTGGCGCCGAAGTGAATCTAACGAACTCTACTGGAACTAGAACACGAATGTTCGGTTTCTGATTCCGAGCCGTTATCCATTTACACCACCCGCACATCCAAGCTTACAGCACCTAAGCGGTACTGACCAAGTTCGACGTTGCTTAACTTCGGTGATCGTATGAGAAGCGCTGTTTCAATGGTGTTTTCAAAATGGCAGTATATACAGAGGATGTGTATGAGGAGGAGAGGAAAAGGTAATACACAAGGAAGGAAGGAAAGAAGAAGAAGAAGAAGAAGAAGAAGACGAAGAAGAAGAAGACGAAGAAGAAGAAGAAGAAGAAGAAGAAGAAGAAGAAGAAGAAGAAGAAGAAGAAGAAGGAAAAATATTGCATGAAAGAGAAAGAAGTAAGAGGAGGAGGAAAAGTTAATACACAAGGAAGGAAGGAAAGAAGAAGAAGAAGAAGAAGAAGAAGAAGAAGAAGAAGAAGAAGAAGAAGAAGAAGAAGGAAAAATATTGCATGAAAGAGAAAGAAGTAAGAGGAGGAGGAAAAGTTAATACACAAGGAAGGAAGGAAAGAAGAAGAAGAAGAAGAAGAAGAAGAAGAAGAAGAAGAAGAAGAAGAAGGAAAAATATTGCATGAAAGAGAAAGAAGTAAGAGGAGGAGGAAAAGTTAATACACAAGGAAGGAAGGAAAGAAGAAGAAGAAGAAGAAGAAGAAGAAGAAGAAGAAGAAGAAGAAGAAGAAGAAGGAAAAATATTGCATGAAAGAGAAAGAAGTAAGAGGAGGCGGAAAAGTTAATACACAAGGAAGGAAGGAAAGAAGAAGAAGAAGAAGAAGAAGAAGAAGAAGAAGAAGAAGAAGAAGAAGAAGAAGAAGAAGAAGAAGGAAAAATATTGCATGAAAGAGAAAGAAGTAAGAGGAGGCGGAAAAGTTAATACACAAGGAAGGAAGGAAAGAAGAAGAAGAAGAAGAAGAAGAAGAAGAAGAAGAAGAAGAAGAAGAAGAAGAAGGAAAAATATTGCATGAAAGAGAAAGAAGTAAGAGGAGGCGGAAAAGTTAATACACAAGGAAGGAAGGAAAGAAGAAGAAGAAGAAGAAGAAGAAGAAGAAGAAGAAGAAGGAAAATATTGCATGAAAGAGAAAGAAGTAAGAGGAGGAGGAAAAGTTAATACACAAGGAAGGAAGGAAGGAAAGAAGAAGAAGAAGAAGACGAAGAAGAAGCAAGAAGAGAAAGAAGAAAAGGTAATACAAAAGGAAGGAAGGAAGGAAAAAGAAAAGAAGAAATATTGCATGAAGAAGAGAAAGAGATGGAGGAGGAGAAAGAAGAAAAGCTAATACATAAGGAAGGAAGGAAAATAATAATAAGAAATATTGCATAAGGAAGAAGAGGAAGAAGAAGCAAGAAGAGGGGGAGGAAAAGATAATACATAAGCAAAAGAGGAAGGAAGGAAGGAAAGAAGGAAGGAAGGAAGGAAGGAAGGAAGGAAGGAAGGAAAAGAAGAAGAAGACATTGCATAAGAAAGAAGAAAAAAAACAAGAAGTGGTAGAGAAAAAGTTAATACATGAGGAAGGAAGGAACAAAGGAAGGAAGGAAGGAAGGAAGGACGGAAGAAGAAGAAGAAGAAGAAGAAGAAGAAGAAGAAGAAGAAGAAGAAGAAGAAGAAGAAGAAATATTGCATAAGGAAGAAGAGGAAGCAAAAGAAAGAAACGAAGAAAACAAAGAAGAAAAAAAACGAGAATAAACATGAAAAGAGAGAAAGAAAAGAGAAAGTGAAGAGGAAATGAAGGAAAAACATTACGTAAAGCAGAACGGACGAGAAAGAAAAGAGAAGAAAAGAGAGTAAAAAAATATTCTTAGGTAGGAAAGGAAAAAGAAAATAAGCGGAGAATTGTGGAAAAAGACCAAACAAGATGGCTGTAAAAGACGAATGAAACGAGAAATAAAATATCCCCTACCTACCAGCCGTCGTCAGGATTAAAAAAGAATCGAATAAATTTGTCAAAAAAGACCCCCCCCCCCCACAAAAAAAAATGTAAAAAAAACGGACCGTCGATTCATTAATAATGACTGGCCATGCGAAGCGTACAAAACGCATTTTGAGAATATCGTCAAGCGTAAACAATCAATACGAGAAAGGGTGGGGGGAAAGTAGGAAAGAAAAGACAGACAACGAACTGGACTTTTATCCTTCTTTTCGTAAATAACTTATTTAATTATGTACGTATTTATTCGAGGTCCGTTGAGATACGATGCGTCCATGTTGAATATCTCCAGAACCGGTTGTGCCGCCTTGATGTGACGCGGCAACCAACCGGAGGAGAATTAAAATAAGATCTGGGGATTCAACGAACTGTCCCAAAATATATTCAGTCATTATTTAATATGTCGAAGAAGAAAAAGAAGACGAAGAAGAGAGAGAGAGAGAGAGAGAGAGAGAGAGAGAGAGAGGGAGAGGGGGGAGTAAAGAAAGAAATGAAGGGGACTTAAAGAGGATGACGAAGAAAAAAAAGGAATGAAGAAAAGAAGGGAAAGATGCAAAAAAAAGGAAGTTGGATAAAATAGAAAGAAAGAAATAAAGAAAGAAAGAAAAAGAAAGTGAGAAAGATATTAATAAGAAGTGTGAAAGAAAGACGCAAAGAAGCTGATCAAGAGACAAAGAGGATGAGAAAGAAGAAAAGAGAAGAAAGAAAGAGGAAGATGAAATGAAGAAGAAAAAGAAGAAGAAGAAGGCGGAAGAAGGATAAAATACAGAAATAGAAGCGAAATAGAAGGAATAAAATTGGATTATGACGAGTAGAAAGAAAAAGAAAAAGGAGAAAAAAGATAAAGAAAGAGAATGAGGGGTAGGGGGAAGAAAAGAAAGAAAAAAGAAAGAATATGAAGCTAGACAGAAGATAATGAAAAATAAAGACGGTGCAAAGAGGAGAAGGAGGAGGAGGAAAAAGAAGAAGAGCAGTGAGAGAAAGAGAAGAAGAAGAAGAAGGAGAAGAAGAAGAAGAAGAAGAAGAAGAAGAAGCGAGCGAGACAGGAAAAGGCAAAGAGAACGAAGAAGAAGAAGCAGATAAAGAAGAAGAAAAAATAAAAAGCAGAAAAAGAAGAAAAAGAAGCATAAGAAGAAAAAAGATTAAAGAAGAAGGAGAAAAACAAGAAGAAAAAGGAGAAAAAAAGAAGAAGATGTAAAAGAAGAAGAAGAAGAAGAAGAAGAAGAAGAAGAAGAAAGGAAGAAGAAAAGGTGAAGAAGCAGAAAAAGAAGGAGAAAAGAAAGCGAAGAAAAAGAAGAGGAAGGAAAAGAGAAAGAAGAGATGAAAAGTGAGGAAGGGATTGCGGATGCAGAAGCAGAAAAAAATGAATAAATAAATAAGTAAAGAAAAAAAAACGATTTCTGTTGGTACCATATAACCTATCATTATTCGGTTCCATCGTCGAATCATCGGCGACTAAACCAGAAGTATGGCTAGACACATAGAAGAATTTAAAACAGTACCAGTCAAAGGGTGAGTGAACCGTCTTGTATGATTAACAGCCATCTAGCACAAAGGATGAGACTGAACTCCGTATCTATGTATATGTAGCCCATGTGGCGATGGGAACCGAGGGAAAGGTCACGCAGCAGATAGCATTGGGTTACACAGTACCAACAGCACTCGTAGTATCCCTGACCTTAAAGGGTCACTAATTATTAAAAATAATTAACTAACTCTTAGAAACCATATTTCCTGCATACCAACGTTTCCTTAAATGTCGGCTTCTTATATAGCTCGAAGTAGTGAACATACGATGTTGTCGTTTTTAACAAAGACATTTTCGTTTTTTTTTTAAATAATAATTTGTAGTGGATTGGAAAATAGGATTGTACTTATTTGCATACGTTAAGTAGAATATATATTAAGTGTGTAGTAAATTACAAGAGACAAGAAGTTGACTACCGATCACGTGTCCTAGAACAACACAGTACAGTAATATGGCGTCGCCGATAGGATGTTTATATTACTTGGATGAAACAAAATTTATCAAGACTTGGATCCGTTGTTTTGCCGCCCAGGCTAGGGCTAAAATTTAAAAAAAAAATGCCTTAATAGCCCATTATGACTAATTAAGACCCAGAATTGAAGAGGAAGACGTCATGATGGGAGAAAATCTTGGCAGCGAAGAAAGGATGAGTTCTTCAGATCAGGATAATGGAAAACGAGCCTATGGATAATAGCGGGAGTGACTCAGACACGGACGAAGAAATGAGACCAAGATCTTCATTAAACATAAACCTGAGGAGGTAAGAGGTTGTAGAAGAAATTCTAGAACAACCAAAGGCATGAAGCTACTTTGGTTCAGGGAGGTGTAGTCGATTGGTAAATAGGACTGTACCTATTTGCATATGTTAAGTAGAAGCGATATAGCGTGTATAGGAAATAAAGAGTCAGACAAGAAGTTGACTACTGATCACGTGTTATGGAACAACATAAGTTTAAATTGGTCTTTACCAGAAACAATTCCAGTCAAACAATAAGGTCTGTCCAATTACAGAATTCTTTTTTTTTTAATTTGTGAAATTTCCGTTTTATAAAATTTATTATGCAACACCCAAGCGCAAAGGCAAATCGTGCAAAAACAGACACAACTACGGGGCAACAAAAACTGGGGTGCAGTGAAAGCGTGCTAGGCTCATAACTTGATGAATTTATTCGGCAAACGCGTTTGCATTCTTTTCACGGTAGTCTTCATCATTCCGACGATCAAAATTTCGTGTAATCTTTGGATCCGCATGTAACCCCAAAACTTTACTTCCTATAGCTCATATTTGGATTCGTCACCGATAAATCAGAGTATGTTCCTGGGCTCATAACCTGATGAAGTAGAAGCCATTATCAAAATGCAAGAGAAATAATATCTCTGTCCAAGGAACAGAATTAATAAAAAGAAAAAAAAGGGCAATAATGAAATAGTAACAGGCAAACAAACAATATATTTAAAACAAATCAACTGGGAAGAAGGCCAAAAAAGTTAACCAATTATGAGTTGGTGTTTGCATATGAAAGCAAAGCCGAACAAGCGAACGGAGTTGGTCTGTCTAGTAGGACTTGTCTGTAAGGCGTGACTCTACCTTTCAGCATAGCCTCGTTTGGGTTCCTTTCTGCAAGAACGGTATGAATCGGCAGATCTGGACTGAGTTAATTTAACTCACCTGCCCACAAGGCAGGATGTGGCACAAGGCCGTTTTTATGTGGGGCCAATTCGAGCCCGTAGGCTTGGGCAAAATTTCCCCGTAGACCCCGCATACACAGGATCGGACTTCTCTATAAGACTTGACGCTGCCCTTCAACATGGCCTCGTCTGGATTCCTTTCTGATCGAACGGTCTGAATCGGCAGATCTGGACTTAGTCATGTCAAAATGCAAGCCGTCCCATTGGCTAAGAAAAATATCCCAGCATGCATTTTGTGGACTTTTACCTATAAAAGGGAAGGTGGAAGGAAAGTTTTGCAGTCATTCCCCTTTCTTGTGAAATCAACAAAAATATATAATTTATTATAACTATTTTATGCCGAGAAGTATTTTATGGTACCACCGATCAATTTTTATAAAATAAAAATTTAAGATTTATTCGTCCAAACAAAAAACGTACAGCCAAAGTGTGCTCTGCTTAACCCTGGATATCAGCTAAGTGAAATTACACTATTACGATTAACTTAGATTTATTTCACGAAAAAAGTTGGCTTTCAAACATCTACGCCAGGCTCCATACATATAGAAGAACTTGAACAATATCACACATACACCCGTTATCCAAGTTAAAAAACAAAGAAATGGTACATCACATCTTTCTTATTTTTGTCGCCATTTGTAAGACTGTTATATCCGGCAGAGTCAATGTCCGCCATTTTCCATCCATTGTAATCCACCACATTTGATTTTTTTTTGCAATTGTTAAGGAAATGCCTGCTTCATTTAATTTGAATGTTGTTCTTACAAAACTGAGTTGCCAGATTTGGTTTGAGTGTACAATGTTTCTAAATAAAAATTCATAAAATAAAAAGGCACGAGACAAGAAGAATAATAGGCGAAAAGAACCCGTTTGCGGCAAGGTGAAGTGAAGCAGGAATCGAAGAAAGGTGAAGACGCGAAAGAATCAGAAAGAAAATGAAGAAAAAAATTGCATGAAAGAAGATAAGAGAGTAAGGGGAAAAAAGGGGGAAAAACGTAATATACAAGGGGAGAAAATCTAAATAAAAATGGTGGCAAATCAAAAATGAAAGAAAGCAGACGAGAAAGAATAAAATGATAAAAAGACAACAAGTAAGCAAAAAAGAAGGAAAAGACAAAGGGGGAGAAAGAAAATACATTAAAAAAACATTAAAAGATGAGGACAATAGTCCGAATAATGTAAATAGTGTACAAAAAACCTCATCTCAGAAATATAGACAGATACTGAAAGGCCGAAAGAAAGAAGAGATGAGGAAAGAAGAGAAAATGAAGGGAAAGGTAGACAGCAATACGAAAGAATAAAGAAGAAGACAAAAAACGTGAATAAAAAGGAAACTTAAGAAGAAAAGAAAGAAAAAACAAAGAGAACATGAAAGGAAAAAGAAAAAGTGAAAGAAAGAGAAAATGAAGGAAAACGTATACAGTAGAACGAAAGAATGACAAAGTAGACGAAAAACGTGAATAAAAAGGAAACTTAAGAAGGAAAGAAAGAATAAAGCACAAGAAAAGAAGAAGGAATAAAAAAAGCCAAAGAACGAATCACATGAATAAAGGAAAATGAAAGTTTATGAATAAGCAGACACTGGAATAGAAAATGAGAGGCGAAAGAAAATAATGGCGATTTCTTATAAAGTTGGAGAGGAAAACAATTCAAGAGATGGAAAAATAATTAAAAAAATTGACGGTATTGAAATGAATACAGAAGAAGAAGAAAAGAAAGAAAAAAGAGAAAATGAAAGAAAGGAAGGAAGAAAGAAAGAAAGAGAAAATGAAAGAAAGAAAGTGAGAATGCAAGAAAGACAATGAAATAAATAAAGAAAGAAAGAAAGAAAGAAAGAAAGAGAGGATGAAAGAAAGAAAAGGAAACTCAATGATATAATGAAAAAGACAAATAACAAAAGAAGAAAAAATACAAGGAACAAGGATATAGGAAGAAACGGAAGAAGGAAGGAAGAAGGGAAATAAAAATAAATAAAGAAAGAAAGAAATAATAATAATAATGAAAAAAGAAAAAGAAGAAGAATGAAGGAAGAAAAAGAAAGAAGAAGAAAAAAGATGAATTAGAGGAAATGACACAAGGAATGTAATGGTGAAAGAAAGAAAGAAAGAAAGAAAGAAAAAAAGAAAGAAAGAAGACATAAGCAAAAAATTGTAGAAGAAGAAGAAGAAGAAGAAGAAGAAGAAGAAGAAGAAGAAGAAGAAGAAGAAGAAGAAGAAGAAGAAGACAGAGACGCTGATGATGATGATGGAAAGATTCAAGGGAAGTAAAAGGGACAGAAAGAAAGAAATCAAAAAGGAAGAGGGAAAGAATAAAAATGTATCGGAAAGAAAAAAGGGGAACAGGAGAAAAAATAATGCATCAGTGAACGTAAAAGTAGCAACAATAAGAAAGAAATAACGAAAAAAAGCAAAAGTAAGAAAGTATTATTGTTATTATTATTATTATTATTATTATTATTATTATTATTATTATTATTAGTAGTAGTAGTAGTAGTAGTAGTAGTATAAAAGAAGAATGTAGTGATGATGATGATGATGATGATGATGATGATGATGATGATGCTAGGAAAGTAAATCTGAAAGAAAGAAAAAGCAAAAAAGAAAGAAGGCAAATATAACGGAAACAAAAGAAAATAATAATAATAATAATAATAATAATAATAATAATAATAATAATAATAATAATAATAATGATAATAATGATAATAAAATCTTCATCATCAACAACATTATTATCATCAATATGATCTATCCACCTGTCCATTTAATTCATTTATATCTGCAATGCAATCTATTTGTCTGTATATATATATATATATAGATATATATATATATATATATATATATATATATATATATATATATATATATATATATATATATATATATGTATATATATATATATATACATATATATGTATATATATATGTATATATATATATATATATATATATATAGATATAGATATAGATATATATATATATATGAGGAGGTGCTGAAAATTGAAGTAATAGCCTTTTAAAATTGAAATTTATTTGGAACGAAGCTTACTCTTTTCTAACAAAACCGGAACAGAAGAGGAGGGAGGGGAGAATGGGAGATTTCCTTCCACGCCTGGTTGGTTGTCTATTAAACCGAAGAGAGAATCTGTTCATCAAAAAAAAAAAAGGAAAAAAAGAGAGAGATAAATAAATACCTCACAATTACTTGCCGCTACGCGTTTACGATCCTCTTTTTTTTTCTTATTTTCTTGGGCCGGGGGTGGGGGTCGCAAATTTTCTATTCGAACGAATGCTAACTTCACTTCAGCTGGTCCCCCCCACTGTAATCTACGTCCTCCCAAGAATTAATCTTAAGTAGCTATAGATAGACAAGGGGGATTGCTCTCGATTTGAATCGGAAATGTCAGGCCAATAAAGGCGGATGTCAGACAGCACACACATAAACATTTTTTTTTACTAGTTTACCCTTTACAAGGCTCGAGAACAACTCGAGGTAGAGGCTTACTGGAGGAGTGTTGTGTGAGCAGAACTCGTAAGAGGCAAGAGAAGGAGAATATAACAGTTCGTCTTCACCCGAATAGACTATATGATTTCTACCGTTCACGCAAAATACTTCAGTAATCTTCTACCTCGAGTGACTCTTAGGCCTTGTATCAGTACTGTCATTGCATATGTGTCATATATGGCACTGTGAGTATCATTTTTAATTAATGATCACCCTATAAATGCCTAAGAGCCAATCAAGGTAGAAGATTACTGAAGGAAGTTATCGTATGAGCAGTAAGATGCGTAGTTTATGCGGGAAAGATAACAAGATTAACTTGAAGAGGTTAAGATTGTAGCGGTCGGGAAAGCATCCTCTTGGGAGTCGGTTCCACAAAGTAGAGAAGAAACTGTTCAAGTGGAACTTCTTCCTTACAAATGGAAAAAGAAGAGAATGAGGCTAGTTCTCCACTTGATATTTGGTCAATAGCAATTAAAAAAAAAAAGATTTCACCCCAAGCAAGAAGGGGATGCTACTAGTACACGGGGTGGGTGAGTTAAATGGATTAAAAGTGAAAACGTATCAGTTATCAGTTATCGCCTGCTTAATTCCCTCTCCAAGTTCTCCATCGCCTTAACCAGGCGTTAGTTAGATCCAGTGACAGGAACCAAAGAGTGTGCGTTCAATACCTGGTTAAGGCGGTGGAGAACTTGGAGAGGGAAATTAACAGGAGATAACTGATAACTGACATCCATTAAACATGGCACGTGGAACTACAACAGTCTACCCCAGTGAGCGAAATAAAGGATTCAGTTCGACATTCCAAGCACCTGAAGAAGACCGGAGCGTACTATGGCCGAAACGTTGTGATAAATATGGCGTCAAAGATGAGGACAATAGTCCAAATTATGTAAATAGTGTACAAAATATCTCATCTCAGAAATATAGACAGATACTGAAAGGCCGAAACGTTGTAATAAATATGGCGACAAAGATGAAGACAATATTCTGAATAATGTAAATAGTGTACATAATACCTTATCACAGAAATATAGACAAATACTGAAAGGTCGAAATGTTGTGATAAATATGGCAACAAAGATGAGGACAATAGTCCGAATAATGTAAATTGTGTACATAATACCTCATCTCAGAAATATAGACAGATACTGAAAGGCCGAAACGTTGTGATAAATATGGCGACAAAGATGAGGACAATAGTCCGAATAATGTAAATAGTATACATTATACCTCATCTCAGAAATATAGACAGATACTGAAAGGCCGAAACGTTGTGATAAATATGGCAACAAAGATGAGGACAATAGTCCGAATAATGTAAATAGTGTACATAATACCTCATCTCAGAAATATAGACAGACATTGAAAGGCCGAAATGTTGTGATAAATATGGCAAGAAAGATGAGGACAATAGTCCGAATAATGTAAATAGTATACATTATACCTCATCTCAGAAATATAGACAGATACTGAAAGGCCGAAACGTTGTGATAAATATGGCAAGAAAGATGAGGACAATAGTCCGAATAATGTAAATAGTGTACATAATACCTCATCTCAGAAATATCGACAGATGTTTTGTTTGTGTTAATAAAGAAACCATAAAAAGTATACTCTTTAATTTTTTAGTCTTTTTTTATCCTCATAATTTAAGTGTCGCCCGGGAAGTTTAACTCTAGTTTCCAGTGTGCCGTGTGATACACAAATAAAAGAAGGCTGAAAAGTTCGAAGCAATGCGCTTCATTGAAAGAACTCTCGTTCATTGTGAACGTAGAAATTTCCCGCATTAAGCTATTTGATCTTGGTCAGAAGGAGAGATCAGCCAAGTTTGTTGCAATCCTGCAAGTTTTGCTTCTTCATTTTGTAGACTCCTTGGTCAGTGTGACCTGAGATTAAAAACATTGATTTAATCCATAGCTCTGGAGGGGATATGGATTTATATCTTTCGCAAGGGTATTTACACGTAAGTGAGTATACCGAATGTATTCTCTAGGAAATTAAAAACTTCCAACATTATAATTACCAATACTTACACGCCTATGAGATAAAACGCTCAGACCACTAATTTAATGATATTGTTCCTGTATAAAGGTTGACCTCTTGTTAATAAAGAACCTTAAATGACTATATTGGTCAAACGACACGTTCTTTAAGTAGAGGATTGAGCAACGACTGAAGTGTACTTATATCGAGCTCCTCGCAACGATGAGAAAAATATTATCTGAAAAATTAAAAAAAATTATCTGTAGATAAGATGTCATTTTAAAAAGATTGTAAAATACATTTAAATATAAGGTAAGTATTTTTATATAGCACTAAAAGACCTACACTTATTTGAATTGAAAGTAGGTGAAATGTATTGGGTATTTTTCGCAGGCACAGCAACATGGAATTACTATTATTCCTATACAGCACCGCTTAGGATACAAACACAAAAAATATACTAAAAACATACTATTTGAAAATGCCCAAAGATTTATACGAAAGTGTCTGGGACAATAATAACTACGGACAGTTTCTATACATTCTTAGTTTAAAAAAATCTCTGATACATGATCGTCAGCTTTGATTCACTGATCGTCTCTACTGTTCGTTTCAGCGAGCAGATATGCGACTGTCTCCAATCCGCATACAAGTGCTATTTCCTAAAGCGCGTGCTGAAAGAAACATGTGTTGGTTACTTCAAACGAATCAGGTACGGCAAAAACAGCTTTAGTGAAGGTCAGGGAATTTTCGCTGACGGTCATGTGCCGACAAATTCAAGCGAATTATCTGCAACAACAATAGCGACGGTCAGTGAATCTTCGCTGACGATCATGTGTCGACGATTCATCAGAACTATTTCCAACAACAACAATAACGACGTTCAGTGAATCTCCGCTGACGATCATGTGTCGACAATTCATCAGAATTATTTGCAGCAATAACAATAACGACGGTCAGTGAATCTTCGTTGACGATCATGTGTTGATGAATTCAAACGAATTATCTCCAACAACTACAACGAGGGTCAGTGAATCTTCGCTATCGATAAATATATTTTGTCAACCTCAGCTTTTTTACTGTGGACCAAAACCTGAAAGTCTTTTCTCAACTACCAACTGACCAAAGACTTTAACTCAAATAAAGGCTTCTTTTTGACTTTTTTGAATTCATATAAATTTGTTTGTAAATACAAATGATTTATTTAACAGGCATTTATATGTGTTCTTTATTTTAATTTTATTATTATTTGAAATTCGGACGTTAGTATTTTTAATATAAAAAAACCCAAGACGACAAAATTCCCTACACGAGAATTTTCAAAGCATCTTCGTCTTTGTAAATGATATTCACATTTACTTTTCTTTATTAAAATGGCGTTTTCCGGGGAAGAATTATGATCACGAATATTTTGGGGGCAAACAGGTGCATTGAATATATTGTTTAATTTTAAATCCCATTCCTGTTCATTTAAACATTTTTAAAATCCCAGGATACTTTATCAAAGTATTTTGGGTTAAATTTATATTCTATCTATTTAACTCTAGCTTCTCATGTAAAATGAACTCCGTTTCACATTAATCAAATTTACAACCGATTTTTCAGCTTTTGTGTCGAGTTTTATATAGAGTTTAGCCAAATTTCTTTCAAATCCATTCGTTCGTTCGTTCGATAGGGCGTTTATAGCCAAATTAATGTGCCGAGATGAGGTGTTATTTTATTTATTGACTTATTTATAGCGGAGAAGAGGTGTTTTGCATCGGAACATTCTTTTTAATCATTACTTCCTCAAGCAATAGGATAATGCCACTAGGACGCAGGGGGTTACTGGGAGGGAAAGAGAATTTAGTGAGGAGAAAGGACAATAAAAGAACAGTTTCAGGATGATAGAAGATAGCGATAATGTCACGAATGCGCAAGGGGTTACTGGGAGTGAAAGAGAATGAGTAGACTTTAGTGAGGGGAAAGGACAATAAAAGAACAGGTTTCAGGATGATAGAAGATGGCGATAATGTCACGAATGCGCAAGGGGGTACTGGGAGTGAAAGAGAATGAGTAGACTTTAGTGAGGGGAAAGGACAATAAAAGAACAGGTTTCAGGATGATAGAAGATGGCGATAATGTCACGAATGCGCAAGGGGTTACTGGGAGTGAAAGAGAATGAGTAGACTTTAGTGAGGGGAAAGGACAATAAAAGAACAGGTTTCAGGATGATAGAAGATGGCGATAATGTCACGAATGCGCAAGGGGTTACTGGGAGTGAAAGACAATGAGAAGACTTTATTGAGGGGAAAGGACAATAAAAGAACAGGTTTCAGGATGATAGAAGATGGCGATAATGTCACGAATGCGCAAGGGGTTACTGGGAGTGAAAGACAATGAGAAGACTTTATTGAGGGGAAAGGACAATAAAAGAACAGGTTTCAGGATGATAGAAGATGGCGATAATGTCACGAATGCGCAAGGGGTTACTGGGAGTGAAAGACAATGAGAAGACTTTATTGAGGGGAAAGGACAATAAAAGAACAGGTTTCAGGATGATAGAAGATGGCGATAATGTCACGAATGCGCAAGGGGTTACTGGGAGTGAAAGAGAATGAGTAGACTTTAGTGAGGGGAAAGGACAATAAAAGAACAGGTTTCAGGATGATAGAAGATGGCGATAATGTCACGAATGCGCAAGGGGTTACTGGGAGTGAAAGAGAATGAGAAGACTTTAGTGAGGAGAAAGGACAATAAAAGAACAGATTTCAGGAAGACAGAAGATGGCGATAATGCCACTATGACGCAAAGGATTAATGAGAGAGAAAGAGAATGAGTAGACTTTAGTGAGGAGAAAAGAGAATAAAGTAACATATTTCAGTTTTATTCTAGTTCCACGTGACATGGCACTTCCGGATGTATCAAGTATTTCCCTTTAACTCAACTTTTGATGTTTTTTTTTTGGTTAACCACTGCTGTAGACTGTGATTGAACTCACAACACTTTGGGTGTTGCCACTGGATCTCGCCAACACCTTTATCCACTGTCTTTGGAGAGTTCAGTTAAAGGGAAATAACTGAGACATCCGGAAGTGCCATGGCATGTGGAACTAGAAGAATCTTCGCCGGTGGACGAAATAAAGGGTTCGGCTCGAAATTCTTATCACCTGAAGAAGGCCGGGGCGTACAACGGCTGAAAAGTTGTGAATATGGCAATCAAGATGAAGATAATAGTCCGAATAATGTAAATAATGCAAGTAATCATAATTCCTCATCTCAGAAATATAGAGACATATTGAAGAAAAATTCCAATTACCTGAAGAAGGCCGGATCGTACAACGGCCGAAACGTTTTGAATATGGAAATGAAGATGAGGATAACAGTACGAATAATGGAAATAATGCAAGTAATTATAATACCCCATCTCAGAGATATAGACAGATATTGAAGAAAAATTCCAATCGCCTGAAGAAGGCCGGAGCGTTCAATAGCCGATACGTTTTGAATATGGTAATGAAGATGAGGATAACAGTCCGAATAATGTAAATAATACAATCAGTCTTTTGTGCTATTTACCCATAACTGCGAGGGCGGGGGGGGAGAAGAGATGGAAATATACGTGTCCCAAGGGATATTAGCACGGACATGAATGTAATAAACTTGACTGGAATTCGAACTCAGCTCTCCGATTTCTCAGTTAATGCTCTAATGGAGAAAAAAGGAGGTTAATTTAGGCAGAGAAAATGTAAAAGTAAAATTCTCTTGGACTATTATCCCAAAATAAATTTCCCTGTGTTGCACGTTCCTTTCATTTGTTATTGTGACTTTCTAAGCTGTGTACGTATAGGCAGAAATATTTGTCTTGTGCAATGTTCCGTCAGTCTTTTCCAATTTGTTCCACGGCAATTATTTTCCGAAAGAAACGATTGTCCGTGCTGTCAGCGATTGTCTTTAGTTGCTCTGTTTATGTCGTCTTTTCAATTACTTCAAAGCCGGCTTGTCACGATTTTCTCGCAATCCTATCGACCAGAAAAAGCTTCTCTCTCGCTGTTAAATGACGGGGAATCTTGAAAGGCTCCGCTGTGGTAAAAACACGAACACAAGTACAACTCTTGCAGTCCGACCTGCTTTTAATCCGAACAACATTGGATCAAAACGTTTTATTCCCGTTTACTATGTTTTTATCAATACAATCTACAAGTAAGAGTGCTGTAGTCCGACCTTCTTTTCATCTGACCAATATTTAATCAATATATATATATATATATATATATATATATATATATATATATATATATATATATATACTGAAGCCTCAAGTATTTAATTCGTTCCTGAAGGCCGTTCGTAACCCAACATTTTTGTAAACCGAAACTATTTTTACAATAGAAAAAAAGTCACAGTACAATAAAATTGGAAAAGAAAAACACAGCACATGGCGGTCGACTGAGAAATGATTCCGTTCGGGTTAACTCGGTTCGGCTCGGATCGACTCGGATCGACTCGGATCGACTCGGATCGGCTCGGATCGGCTCGGTACGGCAATGTTGTTCGAGAACCGAAATTTTGTTCGATAACCGAGGCATTTTCATCTCGAATTTTCTGTTCGAAAACCGATTGCGAGACGTTCAAGAAGCGAGGTTGCTCCGTAAATATATATACTAGCAGCATGGCTCGGCGTTGCCCGTGCTTGATTCAAAAATCGTACTTCTCATACAGCAATCGCTATCACTTGACTAAAAATATTTTTGCCCTTCTTTGCCTTTAAAGGAGTGCCCTTTGCCGTGCTGATGTTGCTATATACCTTACTTCTTGCCTATCTCACACTGCAAATTTTTTTAAGCTCTATACTAAACATTAAATCTGTTACGAAAAAAGAACTAAACAAAATGAAAACAAAATGATCAGCTTTAAAAAAGGACTCGTAACTGGAAAAAACGAATGAAAAAAAGAATAACAGCAAATACTTTTTCACACCCAACCCAGTTCTGCGGAATCAGAATCAACGTTGAGTTTAAGCAAGCGAATGAGCCAATTGGAGTAAAGTGCCATGCAGATTTAAATTTTTCCCACTTGTGACGAATGCAGCTATCGAATTTTTTTTTGGATGCTAGCATGCTAGTTAACATTCGTGTGAGTCAGCTGTTGGCTCTCACGCTGGCCAATAGCATCTTCCTGCCTATTCGTGGCAGCCAGCTATAGACTCTCACTCTGGCCAGTAGAAAATGAACCCAAACTACATGAAAACTACCGTAGAAGCATGAAAAAATCGTTTATTTCCACTATCAATGGGAGTTGGGAAATGCAATGTCGGTCTTGGCCTTTACACTAACTTGGAGCATCCGCATGTAAATTTTGGTGAAAATTGCGGCCGTGCATTCGTTACACACACACACACACACACATCCTGCCTTATATATATATATATATATATATATATATATATATATATATATATTACATGAATCATTCATACAAAAAACAGATTAGTGAAGTTAATGATATAAATGGCGAGAATACATCTCGCAAACAAATTTATTAAAATTACATTAACCCACGAACCTCTAGATGAATGTTATGATCCTTGTTTTTAATAAATTCGAGCATTATAAGGTCTCTTTTTGTGAGTACTTTAATCTGTTCATACAGACATCATCATGGAAATTGATTTGTTTTATTAGTACATCCAGGTAATAACGGGACACGAAAGATTAGTTGTGAATCGAAATATGTTATTGTTAACGGTAAGAAATTTTGAAGCGTGCAGTCGCAACGCTAAGGTTGAGCGGACATTTTTGGACTCTATCGAGATTGGAAAGCTCCTGTCCAAATAGTCAGTAGTACTCCATTTTATGCCTGATCTGGCTTTTGTCAAGGTAGAGGATGTTAGGAGGAGTCAGGCACTTACTGGAGCGGTACAGGGAAGTGACCATTTTTCCAGCATCTTCAGCGATGGATCGTATGTATATTCTACTTGGGGTCTGGGATTAGTAAAATCCCAATAGGTATTCAGAAGCAAAGAGCCTGCTTGAGAGAACAGGCATTCATCGCCAAAAGTGAAAATTCAGGGTCTGCTTGATGGAACTTCACTAGTTTAGTTTTTGAGTCATTGAATGTGACCAGCCAGTTTTTATTCCCCCAAAGAGCTGTTAAAGCTAGGACGAAAGACCATATATGTATATATATATATATCTTTGTACACATTAGGCTTTAATGATATATATATATATATATATATATATATATATATATATATATATATGATAATATTTTTTTAAAATATGATTCCTTCGCTACATAAGAGTTCTCATGTTTCAAAAGCAAGAGCCAGAAACCCTCAATATAATTATTAAAATTAAGTTGAATTAAGGTATCGAGTCCCGCTTCATCCTCAAGCGAAAATTTAGGTATAAGCTATCTTGTGGTTTGCGCGTGTTTATAAGTATGGTCCTTTTCAACATTAATTACTATGGAAATGGCCATTTTGTTTAGGTGGTCGGACAGTTAATTCTTATCTACAGATCGGTCACCTTCGGAAAGGTTATGCCGGGGTGTATCTATTCCAAAGCTAATGGTGGCGGTCACCGTCTCGTTAGTTTAAAGCGAAAGATAGTTCGTGGCGCGACGGCAAGTCGTTAAGTGTCGAGAGGATTTTGTTTTATTTTGTATTATATTATCTATCTATTAATTTACATTATTCGGACTGTTATCCTTATCTTCATTGTCATATTCACAACGTTTCGATCATTGTACGCTCCGACCTTCTCCACGTGATTGTAATTTCGAACCGAACCATTTATTTCGTTGACCTTCGAAAATTTTTCTACTTCCACGTGCCGTGCCTAATCCGGATTTCTCAGTTATTTCCCTTCAACTCAACTCTCTCTCTCTTCTTTGGTTTATCACTGTTTGGGTCTAACCAACGCCTTTATCCACTGCGCCATGTGTCCTTGGAGAGTTGAGTTAAAGGAAAATAATATATATATATATATATATATATATATATATACTTATATATATATATATATATATATATATATATATATATACATATTGCGTATACGATAATGTTGCGTATATGATATATTTCTCATTGAATGCCCCAGTACACTAATATACATACATACATACATATATATATATATATATATATATATATATATATATATATATATATATATATATATATATCTTCCGTATATTTTGGCAGCGTGTTTTCATTAAGACATGACGCACTGAATAAGTTAGACAAGTTTTGTCTACTTATTTTCACTAGGATCCTCTTATATGCACGGACAGGCTTCTTCGTATCTTCATTAAAGGAAGAATAAAAAAACAAAAACTCCCTGATGATGACATTGTGCTGATGTCGAAAGTAGTCGGAATAAATGACTATTTATCAACATGGTAATCTTCTTTCTTTTTTTTCGGGGGGGATTTTTTTTATTTAATAAGTCCGTGAAAATGAGAGGATCCTATTGAAAATAAGTAGATAAAACTTGTGTAAATTTTTCAATGAGAAATGTCATATATATATATATATATATATATATATATATATATATATATATATATATTATATATATGTTTGTACACATTAGGTTTTAATGAAATATATATATATATATAAATATATATATATATATATATATATATATATAATATTTTTTTAAAATATGATTCCTTCGCTACATAAGAGTTCTCATGTTTCAAAAGCAAGAGCCAGAAACCCTCAATATAATTATTAAAATTAAGTTGAATTAAAGTATCGAGTCCCGCTTCATCCTCAAGCGAAAATTTAGGTATAAGCTATCTTGTGGTTTGCGCGTGTTTAAAAGTATGGTCCTTTTCAACATTAATTACTATGGAAACGGCCATTTTGTTTAGGTGGTCGGACAGTTAATTCTTATCTACAGACCAGTCACCTTCGGAAAGGTTATGCCGGGGTGTATATATTCCAAAGCTAATGGTAGCGGTCACCGTCTCGTTAGTTTAAAGCGAAAGATAGTTCGTGGCGCGACGGCAAGTCGTTAAGTGTCGAGAGGATTTTGTTTTATTTTGTATTATATTATCTATCTATTAATCTCCTTATTTATTTGTTTATTCAAATGGCTGTTTCATATAAACGCGTTGTACTGAACTACAATTTGTTTTTTTTGACGACTTCACAAAAGGTTTTTCTATTTAATGATTGGGCTGAGCTTTTAAGGCTTTTATTAAACTAAGGAATTTATTTATTTAACTATTTTTTATGCTAATTATTTAATGCGAAAATTTGTTGATGTCGGCAAAAAACCGTTAATTCCTGTGTATGGTTTAATAACTTTTCATTACTTCTGGATTATTTACCTAACGTGTTCTTTCCTATTTTTCTGAGTACCTGCATATATATATACATTCATATACACACACACATATATATATATATATATATAGTTGTATATTTAGGCAGCAATCTTTAATTGAATGTGTGCATTATGTGTATGTCTTAGTGTATAGTAGGGATGTTTTAATTAAGCTGAAAAATCGAATCATCCTTGATAATGGCTAAATGTATAGCCGAAAGCGTTCCCTAACTATCTTATAGACCAACAAATTAGACTATTTCTCCCTAAAGTAAGTAATAATGAAAGTGAACACAGTTAAAAATCACATACACATTTATTACAAAAACCAAATGCATAAGAATTACAAACAAGACGAATCCTCACTAAGACATATTATAAAGAAATACACCACCCCAATCGACCCAAATAAAAAAATCAAATTAATTATCTATTATAAAAAATTCAAGACAGCTAACCTCATCCTCAAAAATAACAACACGCCTGATAAGTCAAAATTGCAAAGAACGAACATTATCTATGAGTTCAAATGCCCCTTAAGGAACTGCGTTCCTAACGAAACCGGACTCATAAATAATTACATCGGTTACACAACCACATGCTTATCCAGACGTCTTACGTTACACCTATCCGATCACAGCTCCATTAGAACCCATTTAAACACACACAAAAATATTACCAGACTCCATTAGAAATATACTAGTAGAAAACACAAATATATTAATTGCTTCCGCCTGTAAAAAAAGGTTAAAAATAATGGAGGCTTTAATAATAAAAAAGAAAAAGCCTACCCTTAACAATATTAACTACGAACAAAGCCACAACGTGCTAACCGTATTTGGAAATTAAAACACCACTACTACACACTAAGACATATACATAATGCACACACTCAATTAAGCTGAAAAATCAAATCATCCTTGATAATGGCTAAAGGTATAGCCGAAAGCGCTCGGAAAAATAAAACATTTGGACAGTTCTTACACACCCTTTGTCCAGCAAAGAAAGCTCTTGTTCGTACACAAGAAAAATTGAATAAAAAACTTAACCGTAGTACCTTGTCTGTCGTTTTTAATGAAACTTGCATAAAAGAAGGATTGCTGCCTAAATATACAACTATCAAATATGTGTGTGTGTATGTGTATATATGTATGTATATATATATATATATATATAATAGCCTAATGTGTACAATGATAAAGCGAAGGTCGGCGAAGACGAAGATCTCTTGTTATATGTTTAACGGATGCCTTCGTAGCAGCTGTTGGGTGATCTGCCATTTTTTTTTAATGGTCTAGTAATGCAAGGTCATTCACTGTGTCCCAGTTACAGTCAGGGGCCAGTCATCAATCACACGATGTCGTTTTTAAACCGTCTGACTAAAGGCTATCTTTATTTACACTTTGATATTCATGACGACATTTGTACGTCGACTGTGACAATCGCATGCGTCGGGCTAGTTGTCTCACGCCAAGAGCTTCGCGGGCGGTCATAATAAAATCATGATAACACTTTCCTCAGCGAGCATAGTTTATACGCTTAACGACTGCGACCCCCAGCCTGCCACCCCAGCCTCGCGAAACGCTTGTCTTTCGTTCTCTCAGTAGTAACTTCTTTCTTTCTTTCTTTCTCCAGGTGTTTATATATACATAACCCGGATATAAGAGAGTTGTCGGGACGGGAGAAGAAGTATCTTATATCCGGGTCTCTCTTATATCCGGGTCTCTCTTATATCCGGGTTTGGTCTATTTTGTTTTATTAACACAGGCTCTAATTTGGGACCAGAGAAAATCTATCTTATATCCGGGTTTCTCTTATATCCGGTTCTCTTATATTCGGGTTACATTGTATATACATTAACACAGGCTCTAATTTGGGACCAGAGAAAATCTCTTATATCCGAGTTTCTCTTATATGAGGGTCTCTTATATCCGGGTTACACTGTATAAGAGACCCGGATATAAGATAAACCCGGGTATAAGAGAGATTTTCTCTGGTCCCAAATTAGAGCCTGTGTTAATGTATATATAATAGACTAAACCCTGATATAAGCGAAACCCGGATATAAGAGACGTCTTCTCCGGTCCCGACAACTCTCTTATATCCGGGTTACACTGTATTTAAACCCATCCTGTTTTTGTTTCAGAAATCTTGAACCGTCTCTTGTATATTTGATGCGTCCATCTATTTTTCTCTTTTTTTTTGTACAGTGAAGTTCACCCTGTACAAGGGGGCCACTCAAGGTAGATGATTACAGAGTAAGAGGCGCAGTTTACGCTGATATTTTGAGAATATAACGGTTAACTCGAGACTTGAACAGGTTTAGATTACGGTGGAGTAACGGATGGCGCCTCGGATTGAGGAATCGGAGAGCCGAGTTCGAATTCCCCTCGAATCCATTACATTTCACTTACGTGCTAATACCCCTGGGAAAGGTATGAATCCTCTCCTTCTCCCCACCAGCTATGGGTAAATAGCAGGAGTCTTGGATGGTAGTCATGTATCGAAAGATACATGATCGTGTATCTTGCATGGCGCAACTGACTGGTCTATACGAACGAAATCGTCGGCCAGAGAAGACAGGATCCTTCAACGTCTAGCAGGACTGTTTTACAACTGTGACAGGCATTTCACGAACATTTTCACATACCATTAATGTCTCGAGAAACTGTGTCAAGATGCTCGCGTGAAATAGGGCTTTATGCCAGGTGCCCACAGAAGAAGCCGCTCATGAGCAAAAAGAACACGGTTGAAAGACTGGAAATTGTCAGCGGTCAAGTGTATTTTTCGGTGATAAAAGTAAATTCAATGTATTTGGTTCTGATGGAAAACGGTATTGGAAGAAGACGATTTAGCGAAAGGTTGGATTCAAAGTGCACCAAGATGACACGTTTGGCCGAGGCAGCGCGATTGTTTTCGGCATGTCTTCAAGACTGGGTACGTCACCTCTTGTACGCTTATATAAAGAATTAAATGCTGCTATATACAAGAATTTGTTGTAACAGAATTACAAAATTCTGGTTTTGAAAATCCTCTGTTCATGTAGGATAATTCTCTCTGCCATAAGGCAAAGCAGGTTCTTGCTTATCTGAACGTCCAAGGAAAAAAACTTTATGGATTGGCCAGCTTAAAATCACATCTTGTACGCTTACATAATAGAATTAATGCTGCTATGTACAAGAATTTGTTGTAACAGTATTAGAAAATTCAGGGTTTGGAAATCCTTTGTTCATGCAGGAAGACAGAAGATGGCGATAATGCCACTAAGACGCAAGGGTTTACTGGAAGTGAAAGAGAATGAGAAGACTTTAGTGAGGAGAAAGGACAATAAAAGAACAGGTTTCAGGAAGACAGAAGATGGCGATAATGCCACTAAGACGCAAGGGTTTACTGGGAGTGAAAGAGAATGAGAAGACTTTAGTGAGGAGAAAGGACAATAAAAAACAGGTTTCAGGAAGATAGAAGATGGCGATAATGCCACTAGGACACAAGGGTTTACTGGGAGTGAAAGAGAATGAGAAGACTTTAGTGAGGAGAAAGGACAATAAAAGAACGTGTTTCAGGAACACTGAAGATGGCGATAATACCACTAAGATGCAAGGGGTTACTGTGAGTAAAAGAGAATGAGAAGACTTTAGTTAGGAAAAGAACAATAAAAGGACAGGTCTCAAGAAGACAATAAAGGAACATGTTTCAGAAAGACCGAAAATAACGATCGGCTTTGCATTAAAATCTTTGATGATCAAATAAGATCAAAGAAAATCTTTGAAGATCAAGGAGCAAAGTAGCAAGAGATCGGAAGTGGCTTCCACGAGTGAAAATTTGGAGAACATATAAATAAATATTAGAATAGAACTTAAATTTACATTAATTATTTCAACACTAAAAGTGTGAGGCCTAACAGGCAATCTAGTAGTTCGTTTAAATTCACTGTCGATGTCCGAAGGAGGGTGGCTCATTAAAACAACTACTATTAAAATATTTGTAGAAGAATCAGGTGGAAATCACGTCACGCAATGGGAAAACATTGAAACCGAAATGCCAGGTCAGGATCGATAAAATTGCAGATTCTTCTTCGTGTTTTGTCAAGAATCTCGAGATATATAGCCGAAGCTCCGGACCAAATATGGCAGCAATATTCAATGACCAGATGAATGGTAGATTTATAAATATCCAAGATGGATTCTGATGAGAAACATTGTCTCTCACGACACAGTGAATCAACCTTCCTAACAGCTGACATAGCAGTTGATTCAATAGAATCTCTCCACTTCATGTCAGTGAATAATGTGAAACGAAGAAGTCAATGAATTGTTCCCCTGGAGGTTAGCATCAGCTATGTTGATAGAGAGGAAAATGGTTCCGTATGAGGAGTAAAAGATAGTGGTTTCGTGTTTGAAACGTTAACATTTACAAGCTTCAGGGTTATGGAATTTCGGGTCGATTGTTTGACTTAATACAATCATTCCTGTCAAACCGTGCATTGAAGGTAGTTCTCAACGGATTCTTCGTCCTGGGTATGACGTTAAACTGCATCCGAGTCCTGAGTAAGACGATAAACTACATCCAACAGCAAGGCCTCTGATCAGGAGGTTTTGAGGAGCGTGGAACTACTTCTTAATTGCTGATGTTCCCAGGTCCACCCTGACCCGGGGTGGTAGCACCTGTTAGGGTCCCAGCTATGGGCAAATAGTGAAATCCCAAGGTGTGTCTACGTCCTGGGTATGACGATAAACTACATCCGCGTCCTGGGTATGACGATAAACTACATCCGCGTCCTGGGTATGACGATAAACTACATCCGCGTCCTGGGTATGACGATAAACTACGTCCGCGTCCTGGGTATGACGATAAACTACGTCCGCGTCCTGGGTATGACGATAAACTACATCCGCGTCCTGGGTATGACGATAAACTACGTCCGCGTCCTGGGTATGACGATAAACTACATCCGCGTCCTGGGTATGACGATAAACTACGTCCAACCAAAAGGCCGTCGATCCGATCAAACGGCTGGTCATGTCATGCCCCATCACATCTAACCCATCTCAAAACAACTACAACTTACAATTAACTTTCCCACCCAAACCCTACACTAAATATACTAACACCTTACCCCTAAAATGTGACGGAAAGCGGTGGCTTAGGGTCAATCAGTAGAAAAAAAATTTAAACAATGATGTTCCAGCTATACGTTTTTGAAACAATGATGTTGCCAGCTATACGTTTTTGATATATTTAGTAAATACTGGATCTGGCATTAAATAACCCATAGTGGTTGATATGCCATAAAACCCCAAACAAACAATCAACGGATTCTCCTCCAGCTCCTACCACACGAACGCAGGTGTTCCCAAGGCTCCATCGTAGGCCCTACTCTGTTCCTTATCTTCATTATCGATATTCCTGACATCATAGGTTTCCAAGTTGGCATCTACGCGGACGATACTACTATTTACTCCTGCCTCAAAAACAAATCTTGTGTCGCTGGCAGGAATTGGCTGGTTAACTTTAACACCTCAAAACCAAAACTGCTCTCTATTACTCACCAGAGAGAACCATCCCTGCCCCCCATTAGAATGTCCGATGCTCATCTCCAGGAGAGCACCTCTCTGCGACTGCTCGGTCTCACATTGACTGCTGACCTGAGATGGGAACAAATCCATTGAGTCAATAGCTTCGTCCACCGCAAGGAAAGTTGGCACCCTGTGCCGCGCCTGGAAATTTTTCTCGCCGGAGTCGATCCTTCAAATTCACAAATCAACCATTCGCGATGGATATGCAATGTAATTGGCCCTGATCTGGCATCTCGTCTGCAGTCGCTCTCTCACAGACTTGTCGCCTCCCTCTGTCTTTTTTACAAATACTTTCATGGTAACTGCTCCGGTGAGCTGCTTTCGCTCGTTTCCAGACTTCATGAAATTAAGCGTTCTACTAGGCTGGCATCTCGCTCTCACCCTTTCCCTGTCGAAACTGTTAAATGTAGCCGTCTCTTCTACTCGAATAGCTTCATGTCTCGCACCTCTCGCCTGTGGAACTCCCTCCCCTTTTCCTGTTTCCCTCATAGCTATAATCTCCAACTATTCCAATGTAATGTCAATCGACGTCTCCAGATGCCCTGATCTATCCCCTAACCGTCTCTTCATTCTTTCCTCTATCACTCCTCTTTGCTCTCGCTCCAACTCTCTGTAGCCCCTTGCGTGCTAGTGGCTTCCCGCCCTGCTTGGGGTGAAACGCTTAAAAAAAATTTCTTGTCCCAGTCATGAATCCACTTATCCCCTTCCGCTTTCAATAATAATAATAATAATAATAATAATAATAATAATAATAGCAGCTGCTTCTCGTTTCCGAGGATACCCATCTACTAGGGTACTCGGCAAATCCCTGTTACAGACGCCTGTTCAGGCATATTTGTGGTTGTTCAATTTACGATGATGACGTGATGTCGTGCTAGTAAAACCGTTGGGGGCTGCTTAATGGTTTTGTCTGTACAATTTTACTCACAAGGCTGGGGTGAGACCGTCGTCTGATTGTCACGCATTTTCCAAAGTTGACACCCGATGGGATCACCTCCCTTACGCCAAAATGTCACTTCTCCCACAACTCAAACAGAGTGTGAATCGAACCCGGATCTCATGATCGGGACGCCAACATTGTAACTACTTGTCTTCGGTGAGATGATAGAGCGATCGTACTCTGTCTACTTTTTTTGACTGTAGGGACAACCCGAATCTGTAGCTAAAAAGTCTGTAGTAGAAAGTCTAATTTTGTAAATCAAGAGTAAAATAGGACCCCCTTTTATCATTTTGACTGTAGCGTAAACCGGACATATGTCTACCGTTTGACTCTCTTTTGATTGCAAATCAGGCATATATTTGACTTTTTGACTCTAGTGTAAATAGGGGATATGTCTATTTTTATGTCTCTAGTCTAAACCGGACATATGTCTACCTTTTAGTCTCAAGTTTAAACCGGACATATGTCTACCTTTTAGTCTCAAGTTTAAACCGGACATATGTCTACCTTTTAGTCTCAAGTTTAAACCGGACATATGTCTACCTTTTAGTCTCAAGTTTAAACCGGACATATGTCTACCTTTTAGTCTCAAGTTTAAACCGGACATATGTCTACCTTTTAATCTCAAGTTTAAACCGGACATATGTCTACCTTTTAGTCTCAAGTTTAAACCGGAAATATGTCTACCTTTTAGTCTCAAGTTTAAACCGGACATATGTCTACCTTTTAGTCTCAAGTTTAAACCGGAAATATGTCTACCTTTTAGTCTCAAGTTTAAACCGGGCATATGTCTACCTTTTAGTCTCAAGTTTAAACCGGACATATGTCTACCTTTTAGTCTCAAGTTTAAACCGGAAATATGTCTACCTTTTAGTCTCAAGTTTAAACCGGACATACGTCTACCTTTTAGTCTCAAGTTTAAACCGGACATATGTCTACCTTTTAGTCTCAAGTTTAAACTGGAAATATGTCTACCTTTTAGTCTCAAGTTTAAACCGGACATATGTCTACCTTTTAGTCTCAAGTTTAAACCGGAAATATGTCTACCTTTTAGTCTCAAGTTTAAACCGGACATATGTCTACCTTTTAGTCTCAAGTTTAAACCGGAAATATGTCTACCTTTTAGTCTCAAGTTTAAACCGGACATATGTCTACCTTTTAGTCTCAAGTTTAAACCGGACATATGTCTACCTTTTAGTCTCAAGTTTAAACCGGAAATATGTCTACCTTTTAGTCTCAAGTTTAAACCGGAAATATGTCTACCTTTTAGTCTCAAGTTTAAACCGGACATATGTCTACCTTTTAGTCTCAAGTTTAAACCGGAAATATGTCTACCTTTTAGTCTCAAGTTTAAACCGGACATATGTCTACCTTTTAGTCTCAAGTTTAAACCGGACATATGTCTACCTTTTAGTCTCAAGTTTAAACCGGACATATGTCTACCTTTTAGTCTCAAGTTTAAACCGGACATATGTCTACCTTTTAGTCTCAAGTTTAAACCGGACATATGTCTACCTTTTAGTCTCAAGTTTAAACCGGACATATGTCTACCTTTTAGTCTCAAGTTTAAACCGGAAATATGTCTACCTTTTAGTCTCAAGTTTTTAACCGGACATATGTCTACCTTTTAGTCTCAAGTTTAAACCGGAAATATGTCTACCTTTTAGTCTCAAGTTTAAACCGGACATATGTCTACCTTTTAGTCTCAAGTTTAAACCGGACATATGTCTGCCTTTTAGTCTCAAGTTTAAACCGGAAATATGTCTACCTTTTAGTCTCAAGTTTAAACCGGACATATGTCTACCTTTTAGTCTCAAGTTTAAACCGGAAATATGTCTACCTTTTAGTCTCAAGTTTAAACCGGACATATGTCTACCTTTTAGTCTCAAGTTTAAACCGGAAATATGTCTACCTTTTAGTCTCAAGTTTAAACCGGAAATATGTCTACCTTTTAGTCTCAAGTTTAAACCGGAAATATGTCTACCTTTTAGTCTCAAGTTTAAACCGGACATATGTCTACCTTTTAGTCTCAAGTTTAAACCGGACATATGTCTACCTTTTAGTCTCAAGTTTAAACCGGAAATATGTCTACCTTTTAGACTCTAGTGCAAATCGTACATATGTCTACCTTTTTGTTTTCAGTCTAAACCGGACAGATGTCTACCTTTTTGTCTCTAGTCTAAACCGGACATATGTCTACCTTTTAGTCTCAAGTTTAAAACGGGCATATGTCTATATTTTTGTTCAATATTATCGAAAAAAGGAGGCGTCAAAAATCTACCATGCTTACAACTTACCATAAGCCAAATGATTTAAGATTCACATTTTATATCCGAACTATAAGACGGTCCACTATTTTGGGGGTGATTTTTTAACGTTAAAAGGTCGCCTTATACGCTGATATATATATATATATATATATATATATATATATATATATATATATATATATATATATATATGCCAACGTATAAGTCGAGGTTTTAATCTTAAGAAATCAGACCCCAAATCGTGGGTCGTCTTATAGTTATATCTAGCCACATTGATGATCTGTGATACAGCGAAACAGTCTAACAGTCTGGCTGTGGATGACAATATATATATATATATATATATATATATATATATATATATATATATATATATATATATCAACGTATAAAGCGACGTTTTAATCTAAAAAAATCAGACCCCAAATCGTGGGTCGTCTTATACTTATATCTAGCGAAACAGTCTGTCTGTGGATGACATTATATATATATATATATATATATATATATATATATATATATATATATATATATGTGTGTGTGTGTGTGTGTGTGTGTGTGTGTGTGTGTGTGTGTGTGACCGCTTGGGAATACCAGGTGGTGTAAGCGTGGATGTGCGGGTGGTGTAGGCGTGGATGTGCGGGTGGTGTAGGCGCGGACGTGCGGGTGGTGTAGGCGTGGATGTGCGGGTGGTGTAGGCGTGGATGTGCGGGTGGTGTAGGCGTGGATGTGCGGGTGGTGTAGGCGTGGACGTGCGGGTGGTGTAGGCGTTGACGTGCGGGTGGTGTAGGCGTGGATGTGCGAGTGGTGTAGGCGTGGATGTGCGGGTGGTGTAGGCGTGGACGTGCGGGTGGCGTAAGCGTGGACGTGCGGGTGGTGTAGGCGTGGACGTGCGGGTGGTGTAGGCGTGGACGTGCGGGTGGTGTAATGACTAATAACTTGGGATTGTTAATCAGAGAGCTGAGCTCCAATTTCTGTTGGTTGCATTATATTCACTTACACACAAATGCCCTTGGGAAAGGGGTATGAATCCACTTCTCTCCCCAGTTATGGATTAAATAGTAAGACTTGTATCACTAAATCATTACTATTCTTACAATGTAAAATCTTCATTCCTCATTAAATCTATTAATTCAGATGAGATTGATAATTGATAAGATATAAAATATCCCAGAAAACAACGAATATTTTGAAATTTTTTATAGTTTTCAGAAGTCATTCAAATTCAAATAGTTCTTCAGACGAAATAACATTCTTTTTTTAATCACCTTTAGACATAACGAGACGAAGCAGCGATGGGGAAATTGACAACAATATGGAGGAGCAAAATAGCTTTCATTACTATTCTTACAATGTAAAATCTCCATTCCTCATTAAATCTATTAATTCAGATGAGATTGATAAAAGTTTCCTGTCATTTATCCTGTCATATCGGAGAGCCGAGTTCGAAATCCAGTCGAATCCAGTACATTATTTACGAGCTAAAACCCTTGGGAAAGGTATTAATCCTCTTCTTCTCCCTCCAGCCATGGGTAAATAGCAGGAGAGACTGGGTTTTATAGCCTTGAATGGCAACTGATTGACGAGAAGGATAACTCTAAATTCAAAACCTGCGGAGGATTATTTGGGGACCATGTGGCCCGTAGTGCACCATGTTTCTGTATTTGGGTCCTTGAAAAAGTATGGATGGTTCTGCACAAAACATCGCCTACCCTACCGAGTGAGCTTCAGTAAATGGATGGCGGAAGAAGGTGTAGAAGTGATAACAAAAAGAGTAAATGTATTAAGAGCTACAAAGGATAGGAAATTGTGGAGAGCCATGATCGCCAACACCCTGAAAAATGACTCTAAAACGAAACTGCTATCCTTTAATAATCACAGAGATCTATTTTTGCCCTCCATCAACATGGCTGATGCTAATCTCCAGGATTAAATTGCAGCATCTTGGTGTCACGTTTTCTACTAACATGAAGTTGAATGATTATATTAAATCAATTGCTAGGTTTGCTATTATGAAATTTGGTTCACTGTGTCGTGTCAGACAGTTTTTCTTCTCGGAATGCATCTTGCGCATTTATAAATCCACCATTCATCCGTGCATTGAATTTGATTGTCGTATCCTGTCTGGTGCTCCGGCTATATTTCTCGAAATTCTCGATAGAATTCCAAAGAAGGGTCTGTAATGTTATCGGCCCTGACTAGGAAAGTTGGCTCGCTCTGTCCTGCCAGACATCGCTTCTCGTCAGAATCCATCTTACACATTTATAAATTGATGTATGCAGTGAATATTTCTGTTCTGTCTAGTCCTGGTATATATCTGGAGATTCTAGACAAAACCTGTTGCAGAGTAGCTAGCACCCCTTCAGCACACTAAGATGGCCTTGCTCATAGCCGTAAATAGCCTACGATTAAGGACTTCAACAGTTGATTAATAAGTTGATACTCTGCTGAATAATATTGAGACTGATCTTATTTCGTTTGGCTATACAGCATTTGACCCTCTTCTATACCTTGTAAGTTGTCTTGTTAATTGCATTTGTAACTTATTGTTCTGTGTTTTTGTATGTATCTGTTAGCACCGTATACTGGTGCTGAATATCAAACATTCATTCTTCTCTGTGTATCATTCACCTCGACGATACAATATTTTCCTCATCAATCGTGGTACGAGAGACCTTTATCAGGATCTAAGAATAACGATTTTTTTTTTGCATTTTAGAAGGGGGTCCTGTTCATATTGTAGCTATGTCTAGTCTGGTACTCCTAGAATATATCTCGAGATTCTAGACAAAATTCAAAAAAAGAATCTGTAATGTAATCGATCCTGACCAGGCATCTCGGCTTCAGTCGCTTTCCCACCGACAGAACGTGGCATCCCTCTGTCTTTTCTACAAATATTTCCATGGCAATGGTTTTGATGAGGTTCTCTCTTTAGTGCTCCGTCTTCACGAATTTAAGAGTGCTACTAGAGTGACAATTAGGTCTCACTAATTTACTGTTGGACTAGCTAGATGAAACCATTTCTTCTATTCTAATAGTTTCTTTTCTCACACATCTCACCTGTGGAACTCCCTTCCGATTTCTTGCTTCCCTGCCAACGACAATCTTCAAAAATGTAAATGTAGTGTCAATCGGCATCTTTGACCTTCAAGAAATCTGTTCTTTTATTGTCCTTTTCCCAGCCCCTTCTCACGAAAGCCTTCTCATTCTCTTTCACTTTTTGCAACCCCATTCGTCTTAGTGGCATTGACGCCTTGATTGGGGGGGGGGGGGTGATTAAAAAAGTAATCTATAGTCGTTGGTTTGTCGGATAAGCTGGATAAGGAATGCTCCATTGTAAATTGTCATATCTCCTTTTACACATTCCCTCGGGAAATCGTTCGACCATCGGAAGTAAAAAAAAAAAAAAGTTTTAATTTTTTGGTCAGTTTCCATCAGCGCCTTCTCCCCGGTGTCGGCATCGGTCATTCTCCCCCCCCACCCCAAGCGACGGCTGTGAACAGGTGACTTTGATTTCAAAACATCCCACCCCAACACAACGTTTATCGAGATTGATCTTTTCTAAATGGTGTCACTTGGCTCTCTTTCTTATTCTGTTTGTTTTTATCAGCGCCCTCTGTCAGCAGAGGAGAGAAAAAAAAAAGCATTTTAAATACCCGGTCCTTGGCTTCACAGCTGAATAGGATGTCAGATCTTTGAACATTAATCTAAAAATGTCTTTGGACGTCCTTAAACAAAAAAAAAAAAAAAAGAAGAAAACTCATGGCGAAGTGTTTAAGTTTGATTATAATATGTTTAATGTGATTTATAATATGTTTAGTGATTCTAATGTGTTTAAAAGTATTTAACATTGATTAAAATGACATCAAAGGCAATGGAAATTTCTTCACATATCAAGAGGAGATTTTAGCTAACAAAGATTTAGTTCTGCATAATGATTCTGAGAATACAAAGGTCGGAACATATGGTTTAGTGTGGTTTATTTTATTTCACGGCTTATCAACATAAGTTGTCTATTTAATCAGGTTTCATTTATTTTTGTAAAGAGGGTTTTTATCGAGTGTCTAGTTTGTTTTATTTTGCTTTACGGCATATCAACACCACATTAAGTTATTCAATGCCGACAGGATTTTTAGAATAGGTTCGTATGAATAGAATATGCATTCATTGTAAGAAATCAGTTTGTAGATCAGATTTCATTGGCGTATTTTTGTAAAGAAAGTTTTTGCCGAGAATCTGGTTTGGTTGATTTTGTTTTATGGCATATCAAATCCTCAATGGGTTATTTAATGCCGACAGAATTTTTAGTATATGTTCTTATAAACAGAATATTTATTCTTTGTAAGAAATCGGTTTGCAGGCCAGGTTTTATTAAAGAGGTTTTTTTAAGTCGAGAGTCAACTATATTGCTGATAATTTCTTTCCCCAAAATGTATTGCTGGTATTTTTACTATAACAATTTATTTTCATACTTTCATAGGGTTTTGACCCCAGTTTGGGGGTTAATTATTGTTCTCCTAACAAGTGCTACCACCCCAGGTCAGGGTGGACCTGGGAACAACAGCTCCTCAAAATATCCAATCTCGCTGGTAATATCTTTTTTCCAAAAATGTATCGCTGGTAATATCTTTTTTTTCAAAAATGTATCGTTGGTAATAATTTTTTTTTCAAAAATGTATGGCTGGTAATATCATTTTTTTTTCAAAAATGTATCGCAGGTAATATATTTTTTTCAAAAATGTATCGCTGGTAATATCTTTTGTTTTCAAAAATGTATCGCTGGTAAAAAAAAATTTTTTTCCAAAATCTATCAATGGTAATTTTTTTTTCAAAAATGTACTGCTGTTAATATCTTTTTTTTTTCAGAAATGTATTGCTGGTAATTTCTTTTTTTTTCAGAAATGTATTGCCGGTAATATCTTTTTTTTTTCAAAATTGTATTGCTGGTAATTTCTTTTTATTCAAAAATGTACTTCTGGTAATATCTTTTTTTTTCAGAAATGTATTGCCGGTAATATCTTTTTTTTTTCAAAAATGTATCGCTGGTAATATTAATTTAAAAAAAAATGTATTGCTGGTAATATCTTTTTTTTACAAAGTATTTCAGGTATTAAAACCTATTTTTACACTTACGTAATATTTTGACCTCACTTTGGGGGCTAACTATTTACCCATAGTTGGGACCCTAACAGGTTTTACCATCCAGGTTCAGTGTGGACCTCGGGATACCAGCAATTAAGAGGTCGTTCCACGCTCCTCAAAACCTCCTGATCAGAGGCCTTGCTGTTGGACGTAGTTTATCGTCTTACCCAATGACGGGCGGAGGCATTGAAATTTACAAGACATTTCTTTACCCAGTTAACCACTGATTGGAGGTAACTTTCCTTTGTTAGCTCTGACGGATTTTCTATTGAAACAGGAGTAAATGGTAGCGTCTTCTGCACAAATGCCTTCTTGGGAACAGAATGAAAAAAAGACTGTTGAAACCTCTGTAAAACGCAATGAATTAAGAAAGTGTGGAAAATTCGACACGCAAAGTACATCCTAAATGCCAAAGGAAGCAAAGAAAATTAGCAACCTATCTAAAGAGTTTAAGTAAATGGATGGCGGAACAGGAAGCAAGAACGATATGGGACTAAAATTTCTATGAGACAGAAAGGATAGTGAATTGTGTATCGTCCTGAAGGGACCTGGCATCTGAAAGAAGTTCGCTTCTCAAGTATCTAGATGTGTCCCCCCAGTCTCCTTGCCTGCGTCATCCTTCTAAAAACCTTCTCTGCCTCGTCAGTCATGTATCGAAAGATACATGATCACCTAAGCGTGTATCACGCATGGCACATAACTGACTGAATGGATGGCGGCTCGGATTGAGGAATCGGAGAGCCGAGTTCGAATTTCAGTTGATTCCATTACATTCACTTACGTGCTAATACCCTTGGGAAAGGTGTGAAACCTCTTCTTATCCGCCCAGCTATGGGTAAATAGAAAGACAGACTGAGTTCTATAACATTGGATGGCAACTGGTTTAGGAGAAGGAAAACTCTGAATTCAAAACCTGCGGAGGGTCGTTTGGGGACTTTGTTGCACGTAGTGCACCAGGTCTCTGTATTCGGCCCTTCAAAAAATGTGGATGGTTCTGCACGAAACCTTTACTACGATAATCAAATCTCATATGCTGTTGTCGGGCTGTCGGTTTTCTAGGAACTGATCTGCTTGTCTCTCATACGTCGAATTCGACGAGAGAGTCGAGTATATATATATATATATATATATATATATATATATATATATATATATATATATATTTCATTAAAAACGACTGACAAGGTGCTTTTATTTAGGTTTTTATATAATTTCTCGTGCGATCTAATAAGGTAATTTCTTTTTATTCAAAAGTGTACTTCTGGTAATATTTTTTTTTCAGAAATGTATTGCCGGTAATATCTTCCGAAGTATATTCCGAATAGTGTCTGGTAGGTCTCCATGAATATTTAAATGAGATCTAATTGAGCTATTCGGAATATACTTGTCGACAACACTAATATAATAGCATCATCCACTTGCAAAAAAAAAAAGGCTAAAAATAATGGAAGCCTTACTAATAAAAACAAACAAACCAACACTTAATAATATTAACTTTGAACATGGACATAATATCTTGACCGCGTTTTGAAACAAAAAAAAATGAATCACTTTATAAAACATACATATAACAAACTATTTCTATTTCTAATTCTAACAGTTGAAATATAATCCTTGAAAATGGCTAAATGTATAGCCGAAAGCGCTCGGATAAAAAGAACATTCGGACAGTTTTTATATAATTTATCATCTGAAAAGAAAAAAACTTTATTAGATCGCACGAGAAGTTATATAAAAAACTAAATAAAAGCACCTTGTCAGTCGTTTTTAATGAAATGTGCATGAAAGAAGGATTGCTGCCTAAATACACAAATATATATATATATATATATATATATATATGTCCAAAAAAAATTTGACATTATTTCGCAGGCTAATAATTTTGGCAATACTTGTTGAAATAATCTCAAAGAATGTATAGAAACAAATCAAGATTTTATAATGAATGTTTTATTTTTGTCCCGTTTTCAGGTTGAGCCATGCCGTTCACGTTCAATCCCAAAGAGTCGGCATTTTGTGTCTTGGGATATGTTTACACACAGTCACTCAAAAGACTCTGCAGCGTACCTTCAATGAAAAAATTGGAAAAACTTTACCAACTGGCAAACAAATTTGAGCTTGGTACCAAAAATTGAAAGAGGAAAGCTACTTATGCAGGGCCAAAGGATCTCTAGACCATCACCAACATCAGCGTTTTTGGCAAGAGCTTAACTACCGACTTGACGGGTGCCGTATCACAGGAAGGGCACATATTGAACACTTATAAAATCGGTCGCATAAAAGACTTATCAACTTCAATATATTAACTGTTCAGTTTGATATATATATATATATATATATATATATATATATATATATATATATATATAGAGAGAGAGAGAGAGAGAGAGAGAGAGAGAGAGAGAGAGTATGTGATGTTTCTCTCTGGCCCTCTTGCCTTCAACATGTCCTGTGAGTACCAAATTCTCCAATCTCTCTTTCCTCATTATATTCTCATTCTGATGTAAAATATAAGGATCGTTTTTGTTTATAATTTCTCTAAAACATCGTCGATGCCCACATGTTCGGTTCGTGCTCTTCTCAGTATCCTTCTGTAGAACCATATTTCGGTTGCTTCAAGTCTCTTCTTCATCTATGAGGAGATTGTCCAGCATTCACTGAATTGGTCTCCCTTTTCCCTCCATCTATGGTCAGTCATACCTGATTTTTCCATTTCAACTCGTGTTACGGCCATATCAGGGGGAACAAACAATTAGAGAGATAAATTACTAAGGGGAAATAACTGTTACTGAGATACCCCCGGCCCCAAAAAATAGGCATAGCATGTTGAATTTGAAAAATCTACACAAATCGACTAAGTAAAGGGTCCAGTTTGAAATTCCAAATTATATCTTCTGAAGAAGGTCGGAGCGTACAACGGCCGAAACGTCCTGAATACGACAGGAATAATGAGGCCAACAGTTCGAATGATATCCTTGTTGCCTGTTTAGGATTGGGTCTCCGGTTTCTTCTAAACCCCACCCCCAATGCTAACTCTAAAACTTATAAATTCTTTTGAACAGGATTAAGGGTTTATTCCTTGTTTCCCTAAAGTCTACTTCAAACCTAGACTTCTAACGTCTCCTCCTAAAACTCTGAAATTTTTATTTAATATTGCATTATTTATTTTTTCAATAGGAGTAGAGATTTTCACCTATCGTCCGGCTTACACTCCTCTCCTGTCTTTTGAAAAGGAGTAAGGGTATATCCCTTGTTTCCCTTAAGTCTACTTCAACACTAGACGTCTAACGTCTCCGCCTAAAACCCTGACATTTTTATTTACTATTGCATTATTTTAGAGATGTTCACCTATCGTCCGACTTACACCCTCCCGTGTCTTTGGAAAAGGACTAGGGGTTTATCCCTTGTTTCCTGTTTAGGATTGGGTTTCCGGCTCCTTTTAATGTCTACTTCAACTATAATTCTAACGTCTCCGACTAAAACTCTGAACTTTTATTTACTACTGAATTACTTTTTTCTTTTCACACTAGGAGTAAACATGTTCACCTATCGTCCGGCTTACACTCCTCCCGGGTCTTTTGAAAAGGAGTAAGTGTTTATTCCTTGTTTCCTGTTTAGGATTGGGTTTCCGGTTCCTTCTAAATCCACTTCCTCTATATTTCTAACGTCTCGGCCTAAAACTCTGAACTTTTATTTACTATTGAGTTACTTTTTTCTTTTCTCACTCGGATTAGAGATGTTCGCATATCGTTCAGCTCACACTCATTTTTTGAACAGGAGTAGAGGTTAATCCCTTGTTTCCTGTTTAGGATTGGGTTTCCGGTTCCTTTTAAAATCTGTTTCTAACGTCTCCGCCTCTTAACTTTTATTTACTATTGAAATACTGTTTCTTTCTCAATATGAGTAAATAGCTTGTATATATGACCTACACACTCCCCTTTCTTCGTCTCTTCTTCTTGCTCCGTTTTTATAGATATATATTTGTTCGTTGCTTGCATATTTGTCCTATATTTCGTAGTTTTCTACTCTTTTCGCCATTTTTTTATCATTGCAAATTTGTCCTTCACTTCTCTTTTATTTATTTATTTATTTTTTCATCCTCTAACGAAATCACATCCGTTTCAATTTTTTGTTCTTCATCTTCTGCAAATAACAAATTTCCTGCTCTTTCTTTTCTACACTGTCATTATTATTATTATTATTATTATTATTATTATTATTATTATTATTATTATTATTATTATTATTATTCCCCCCCCACCATTATTATTATTATTATTCCCCTTCGTTTTATCAAAGAAATAATTACGAAACGATCGATGTGAACATTCGGTATCTATTAATTAATGTAATCCCTGCGTCTTTGATCTTACGGCAATCTCACCATTTTGTTTTGTGTACTAACCCGCCATCATGCCCAGACAGCAATCCTGCATTCTTACTCGTTCGTCTTTCTTTTCTTCTTCCACCTCTTCCGTATTCTCCTCTCTCATTCTCTCTCTCTCTCTGTCTCTGTCTGTCTGTCTGTCTGTCTCTGTCTGTCTCTCTGTCTCTCTCTGTCTCTCTCTGTCTCTGTCTCTGTCTCTGTCTCTCTCTCGCTCTTTCGTTCCTACGTGGTTCGTCTTTGTTGCATGAAATTTCATTGTATTTGTAAGGCTTCAATTGTTTGACTTTCTTTATAACTTCACTCTTTGTTGCTTCATTCTTTCGTTCTCTCTTTCTTTATCTAGTCAGACCTTTTTTTCTTTCTTTCTCTTTTTCGTTCATTTATTTTTCCTTTCTTTTATTAATTCTTTTTTCTTTCTTTCTCCTCTTCGATCATTTATTTTTTCCTTTCTTTTTTTTCGCTAATTCATTATTTCTTTTTTTCTTTCTTTCTCTTCTTCAGTCATTTATTTTTCCTTTCTTTTTTTCTCGCATTTATTATTTCTTGTTTTCTTTCTTTCTCATCTTCGATCATTTATTTTTTCCTTTCTCTTTTTCGCTCATTCATTATTTCTTTTTTTCTTTCTTTCTCCTCTTCGACCATTTATTTTTTCCTTTCTTTTTTCTCCCATTTATTATTTCTTTTTTCTTTCTTTCTCTTCTTCAGTCATTTATTTTTTCCTTTCTTTTTCTCATTTATTATTTCTTTCTTTCTTTCATTCTTTCTCTTCTTCAGTCAATTATTTTTTCCTTTCTTTTTCTCCCATTTATTATTTCTTTTTTTCTTTCTCTTCTTCAGTCATTTCTTTTTTTCCTTTCTTTTTTCTCTCATTTATTATTTCTTTTTTTCTTTCTTTCTCCTCTTCGATCATTTATTTTTTCCTTTCTCTTTTCCTCTCATTTATTATTTCTTTCTTTCTTTCATTCTCTTCTTCGATCGTTTATTTTTTTCCATTTTTTTTCGCTCGTTTATTCTTTCTTTCTTTCTTCTTCTTCTTCTTCATTTTTTCTTTCTTTCTTTCTCCTCTTCGATCATTTATTTTTTCCTTTCTTTTTTTCTCTTATTTATTATTCCTTTTTTCTTTCTTTCTTTCTCGTCTTCGATCATTTATTGTTTCCTTTCTTGTTTTTTGATCATTTATTACTTCTTTTTTTCTTTCTTTTTCCTCTTTGATCTTTTCTTTTTTTCTTTTTCTTTTTTTTTTCGCTCATTTATTATTTTTTTCCTTCCTCTTTTTCAGTCATTTCTTTTTCTCTTTCATTTTTTCTTTCCTTCATTCATTTATTTCTCTTCCCTTTCCTTCTTTTTTCTTTCTTTAATTTCGGATCATTCATTATTTCTTTCTTTCCTACATTGATTATTTCTTGTTTGCTTTTCCCACTCTCTTTTGGTTCTTTTTACTCCATTTGTATTTTGGCTTACGGTCGCATCCCGCTGAAACACCGGTTCCCGTACGATCACCGAAGTTAAGCAATGTTAAGATGCTGACTACCTAGTGGGTGACTCTTTGTGAATACCATTTGCTGTAAGCTTGGATGTGTTGCAGCTCTAATGCATAATGGCTCGGAGTTGTTAATCGGAGAGCTGAGTTATATTCACTTGCGTGAAAATACTTAACGGATAGGTATTCATCCACTCTTACTCCCCCAGCTATGGGTTAATTAGTAAGATTTGTATCACTAAATTATTATTAATAAAAATTTCTTACAATCTAAAAATATTTTTGGGTTTTAAATAACCTCAAAGGGTTGATAAGTCGTAAAAAACAAAATAAATAAAAATGAAAGACGAAGATATTCCAAAATACTAACGTCTTTCAACTTTTTTCTTTTTCTTTATTGTTTTCTCGCTTTCTCTTTTTCTAATTCATTATTTCTTTCTCTTTTTCATTCTTTTTTCTTTCTTTTTTTCTTTCTTTCATTCCTTACATCTCTCTTTCCCTTTCTCTCTTTATCTCTTTCTTTCTCGCTTACTTTCAAACTTTTCTTTTCTTTTTCTTTCCTTTCTTCATTCTTTCTTTTTCCCCCCTTTTTCGAATTTTATTTTTCTATCTTTCTTGTCGACTTCTTATTTTTCTTTCTAACCTTTGTTTCTTTTTTCTTTCTTTCTACTTTACTTTCCATTCTTTCTTTCTTTCTTTTTTTCTTTCTTTCTTTCTTTCTTTCTTTCTTTCTTTCTTTCTTTCTTTCTTTCTTTCTTTCTTTCTACTTCCCTTTCCATTCTTTCTTTCTACTTCCCTTTTCAACCGTTCTTTCTTTCTTTCTATTTCCCTTTTCAACCTTTCTTTCTTTCTTTCTTTCTTTCTTTCTTTCTTTCTTTCTTTCTACATTACTTTTCAATATTTCTTTCCTTCTATTTCATTTTCCAGTCTTTCTTCTTCTTCACTTCCCAACTTTCTTTCTTTCTTCTTCCCTTCCCAATCTTTTTTATTTCTTATATATATATATATATATATATATATATATATATATATATATATATATATATGTATATATGTGTGTGTGTGTGTGTGTGTGTGTGTGTGTTTGAATGTGTGTATGTGCATCATATATAAATGCGAATGTCAGTGTGTCACATTTTTCAATTCCTAGAGGCCGTATCCCAACATATCATATCATTTTGGAATCAGGCCGACTCCATGAGCAAATTAATAATCTTCCGGGCCGGATCCAGACCCGCAATCCTGGAATTTGGGATTCCCAAGTTTCCATTACTGCGATTGTTTTCGCTGATTTTTTACGTGATTTTTTTTTGCGATAAATTTTTTGGGACGATAACAATTTTTATAACTTGGAAATAAATTTAGGAATAATCGAAATTAATTGCGAAATTCAACGAAAGTCACCCATGAAATAATGAAATATTTTCTTAATGGGAAGTAAGGACCTACGTACATGAAATTCTCTTTAAATTAAATGGCGGCAGAAGAATTATCGTTGAACTTTTAAAAGATAAGCTTAAATATTAATGCAATACTTAAATGCATCTACTCCTCCCTAGCTATTGTGATTAAGGCCCAATGAAGAACATTCCACTGGAAATATCGTTGAACTTTTAAAAGCTAAGCTTAAATATTAATGCAATACTTAAATGCAGCGATCAATTTTGAGTTCTTCCGTAGTTTATTGTTGCCTATCGCATCTACTCCTCCCTATCTATTAGGATTAAGGCCCAATGAAGAACATTCCGCTGGAAATATTGTTGAACTTTTAAACGGTAAGCTTAAATATTAATGCAATACTTAAATGCAGCGATCAATTTTGAGTTCTTCTGTAGTTTATTGTTGCTTATCGCATCTACTCCTCCCTATCTATTGTGATTAAGGCCCAATGAAGAACATTCCGCTGGAAATATCGTTGAACTTTTAAAAGGTAAGCTTAAATATTATACAATACTTAAATGCAACCATCAATTTTGAGTTCTTCTGTAGTTTATTGTTGCCTATCGCATCTACTCCTCGCTAGCTATTGTGCTGATGGCCAAACCAAGAGTCATACACAGGAGCTAGCTTAAATACCGTCCGACACATTTAATAAAACGTGCACTGAAATTTTGGATACAAAAGGAAAATACCTGTTACTCCCCTTCAACCATAAAAGCAACGATAATGGCTAATATAATATATATTTTTAACGTTGAACAATCTAGCAACCCTAAAGCTGAGCTAAACGAAAATCGTTCCCTGCGCCTAACTTTTCTACGGCTTTTGAATGAGCTATGAATCGTTGAAATCGGACGAGTGGGAGCGGAGGAGTTGCTTGGACACACGTACACTGTACTTTATATATAAGATATAATTAATAAACAATAAAATCTAAAATTACCTTATATAGGGGAATAGCTTATTTCGGTCGACGAAGATATCGGTCGTCTGTCTTACCAACCGCGTTGTGGACTGAGTTCATATCTATACATTTGGAGGGGGCGGTAAATAGAATTTAACCGTGAAAACTAAAAAAAGCAATTAGTCAAAAAAAATGAATACAGAATTTATCCATTTCAATGTTTCAATCAGACGAAAGGCAGGGGTCAGAGGAGGGTGGAAGGGATTTATCTTAATTGGAAGACATTTTATAAAATTAAGCACGAATATTAACCATATGACATTAATTTGAGGTTATATGAAAAATGAAATATTAATTTAAAATTTAGACGAATAAAAAGGAGTTTGAAAATAAATTCAAAATATAAATAAACGGATGTAAGGGATTAATGGAAAGAGAGTTGGGGGGGAGGTCTTAGAGGGGGGGAGTTAATAAATTAAAATATATATATATATACATATATATATATATATTAATAGATTTAAAATATGGTTTTACCGCTACACAGTGATAACCATGTTTCAGAAATGGAAGCTAAAGCCCCTGAATTTAATTTTGTTATTAAACCAAAGACATTAGTTCCATTTCCTCATCAAGCGAATTTTGGAGTAACTTACTTTTTAAAATTTACGGTTGTTAACGGCACAGGAAAGATTCATAATTTGAGGGTTTCCAAGGTTACCGATAAATCCATTCATCTAGACAAGGGGTGGTAGAGGGTTCAATTTTTAATTTTCGTTGTATCAGTTAATAGTTACATTTGAAAGCGGGGTTATGTTTAGGGATGGGTAGGGATGTATCTTTTAACAAATTCTGACATCCGCTAAATTCATGTCATCTGGGTTTTTTTCTAACGGCAAAAATTCTTATGGTATTTTTTCTATTTGTATATTTAAAGATTTTGAGGGACTGTTTAGGCTAGAATATGTTTTATCCACCTTTCTAAAAAATTATTTTTAATATTTAATATACTATACTTCTTTTTAAAAACCAAGTAAATGTATTAGGATTACTTACAGTATTTAAAATTATTTATTCTTATCGAGTATAATTAAATATTATTTTATTTTATGTAAACTTTATGACAATGACGGCAAAGGTGGTTAAATTATTTCACTAATTCAATAAACTTTTATTTATAAATTTAGTATTATAAATGTATATATGTATGTATAAAGGACATTTAATGTTCAATATTATATTCTAACTTATTAATTTCATTTGACTTTAGGTGTTCACTTGGATTCTTTTCAGTGTTTGAATTGCTTTGAGAGAGGTGTTATGGTTAGAGTACGTTTTATTTAATTACAATTTTAAAAGATGTTTAGGTTAGAATCTGTTTTATTTAATTTCAATTTTAAAACATTTTAAAAAATTCTACTTTCAAATTTAACTTTTAAATTTAATCGGCTATATTTCTTTATAAACCAAGTAAATGTAATAGAATTACTTACATTATTTAAAATTATTTATACCCATCAAATATGAGTATGCATAATTATCAGGTAATTTTTTTTTTTTTAAATATTAGTTAAAGATTATTTATATATATATATATATATATATATATATATATATATATATATATATATATATATAGGGGAAAGTTTATAAATTATAATTAATATATTTTAAAGACTATAAAACTATTATGGCAATATCAATGCTGAGATTTACAAAAGACTTCTTCAGCAACATGTGGTACCAAGATTACACCATAATCTTTATGAATGTCCCATTTTCATGTAGGATAATGCACCTTGCCACAAAGCTCAGAAGGTTATGGCTTTATTTGAAGAAGAAGGAATCGCACTATTGAAGTGGCCAGCCCAGAGCCAAGACCTGAATCTAATAGAAAATGTTTGGAAGATAATTGGAGAACGGGCTCAGAAAAGAAACCCGAAAAACCAGGATCACCTTTAGGAGTTATTGAAAGACGAATGGAAGGGAATTACTGCTGATTTTTGCAAGAAATTAATTCGATCATGTGGTCGACAATACAGAGAAGTCATTGAAAATATGGGGATGTTTACCAAATATTAAATTTTGTTGATATTTTGTTCACAATCAAGTATTAACAAGATCGTTCCTTAACTTTTGTCCAGTAGCTCATTTCCTTTGTTCCATTTAATCTTTATTTAAAAAAAAACGCTACTTGAAAACAAACGGACGCTACTTGAAAACAAACTTCTGAATACAGTTATTTAATTTATTTCTGACGAAAGATCGGGGCAGATCTGAAATATCAAATATATATATATTTAAAAATATAAATAAATACTTTCACAAAAAAACATTCAATATATATATATATATATATATATATATATATATATATATATATATATATATATATATATATATATTGGGGAAAGTTTATAAATTATAATTAATATATTTTAAAGGCTATAAAACTATTATGTTAATTTTTGTAACTTCGTATTACACCCTAATCTTTATTCGGTAAAAAATTCATTGCTAATCACGCATTACTTTTTAAGTAATACACATATGTATGTCATTGTTGTTTCCGTTCCTTATATGATGCCCGCTGCTGTATACACATAGATATATATTGTAAAGGTAACAAATCTGTTGTTATGACGCGGATTCAAGTGGATCCTAGTAATATAAAATATTAAATCTGATCCACGAAAAGAGCTCAATGTATTTATTATTACAGAGCAAATAATTTATACACAATAAAATCCCAAATCACTTCATATGGTGAATAGTCTATTTCGGCAAACGAAGACATCAGTCGTCTGTCTTATGAACCCCGGTGTTGACTGGACGGAGATTGTGTCACAAATAGAAATCTAACTGTGAAAATTAAAAAAAAACTGTCGAAAAACTAATACATAACTTATCCATTTCAATGTTTCAGTCAGACGAAAGGCACGAGTCAGTGGTCAGGGGAGGGTGGATGTTATTTTTCTTAAAGGAAAGAATTAAGCACGAATATTAACCATATGACATTAATTTGAGGTTATATGAAGAATGAAATATTAATTTAAAAATAAAAGAGGAATAAAACGGAATTTAAAAATAAATTTAAAACATATAAATAATAAGATGTAAGGAAATAATGGAAAGAGTTGGGGAGGTCTTAGAGGAGGGGAAAGTTTATAAATTATAATATATATATATATATATATATATATATATACATATATATATATATATATATATATATATATATATATATATATATATATATATATATATATATATATATATATGGTACAAGATTATGAAAATACATATGGAATCAAAAAGAAAATAATATACCTACAAAAGATAAATGGGAAAGTATAAAACATTTTTCTCATATTACCAACGGGAATTGCAGACTGTGTTTAGAAGAAAAATTATCAATATTAACTTTTAATATCCAAATTAAATTGTTAAATAAGAGGAATGAGATAATGGGTCGGTGTCGACATTTTAACAAATATTTAATTTGTTAGTTTAATAATATAACATAAAATATTATAATTTAATGAATATAACATAAATTAATAATTATAATTTAATTAATAATATAACACAACAATTTCAATACAAACCATAAAAGGTGTTCTGCAAGGCTCCATCCTAGGCCCTACCCTGTTTCTTATATTCATAAATGATCTTCCTGACCCAATTGATTCCCGAGTCGGCATCTATGCGGATGACAGCACAATTTACTCCTGTCTCAGAAACAAATCTAGTGCCGCTGCCAAAATTAACCTGGCCGCTCGTCTCGAAAAGGGCCTTCAATCGGTTGTGAACTAGGGCAGAAATTGGCTGGTTAACTTTAACACCTCCAAAACAAAACTGCTCTCCATTAATCACCACAGAGATCCTTCCCTGCATCCCATTAGAATGTCTGAAGCTCAACTTCTAGAGAGCTCCTCTATGCGGCTGCTCGATCTCACGCTGTCTGCTGACCTGAGATGGAACAAATACATTGAGTCGATTGCTTCATCTACCGCAAGGAAAGTTGGCTCCCTGTGCCGGGCCGGACCGGGCCGGGCCGGGCCGGGCCGGGCCGGGCCGGGCCGGGCCGGGC
>OZ038513.1:4449791-4464791 GCA_964036315.1 Acanthosepion esculentum | reverse complement strand
ATAAAACCTTACCAAACAATACTGACATAGTAACAAATTGTTGTTACTTCATCCAATTCCGTTTAAAATACTACCAAATAACCAACACGAAAGAACTCATGACATTAATCCATAAAATATCCTACAATTTCTAAAATTATACTATAATCCAAAATATAACTTTAACAAAGCAACTCAAAACACACATGTCATCACCAGTAGTAACCATATCCCTACAAACATGCATATGCATAAAAGCTGAGTATTATCTACCATGTATTCAATTGTGAAAGCAGAATAAAATATTTCCAATACTTCCAAGAAAATTTAATTTCGGCGTTAAATGACCCAAAAAGATGTTGATATGTAATTAAACAAACAACTCAATCAATCAATCCTCATATATATAAATACCGAGTGTAACAGCAAAAGTGTCCAAATCGTGTAGGCAAAATTGTCCATTTGTTAGGTTAAGCTTTGAACCGTTGTATCTTAAAAATGATTAAAGATATCTTACTGGAGTTCTCCGAGGTTTTTTAAAAATATTTTTGGACTCTGCTTTGAGCAATAAGAATGTATAATTACTCTCCAAGCTTAACAGAAGAATCGTGATGAAATCGATCACAGACGAAAAATGACATGTTCATCATTAATTAATCATAGCTAAGGATCGGAAGCTCTTGAAGGATTGAAATAAAGTCCATATATATATATATATATATATATATATATATATATATATATATATATATATATATATATATCTATATATTTGATTACGAACACCTTATGACAAAAACCTGCCTAAAATGCCTAAGCTACGGAAAAAGAACCACCAATTTTGGCACCTAAAATCTCTTACAGTTAAGTACATTATATATATATATATATATATATATATATATATATATATATATATATATATATATATATATATATATATATGTGCGTGTGTGTGTGTGTGCGTGTTTACTGTGTATGCGCGCGCGTGTGTATGTGTGTGTTTAATAGCATATGCGCCTTTCACGTTATTGATGGTGATTTCGAACTTGTCGGGCTATACATTTAAAATTGCACTGGAATGATGTTTAAATGTCTAATTTCCAACCCGACCCATCGCTTCATCTGTCTCCAAACCTCTTTATCACTAATCACCCGTCTATTGATCTTTCCTGTTTTTTTTTTAATTTATTAATCTCATCTTGTGTTTTTTTTCTTTACATTTTTCTTTTTTCTCTGTTTTATAGCTTTACTTTTCTTTGTTTGTTTGTTTGTTTGTTTGTTTCTTTGTCTAATTTTTCCTTTTTATTTCTTCCTACTCTTTTCTTTTCCTTTTTCTTTCTGTGTTTTTCTTTCTTCTCTATTATCTTCCCTTTTCTTTCTTTCTTTCTTTCTTTCATTCATTCTTTCTTTCTTTTATATTGTTTACCCTTTTCTTTCTTTCTTTTTCCCTTAAATTTTTTATTTCTTTCTATTCTTTTCTTTCTTTCTTTTTCTTTTTTTTTTTCCTTTCTAGTTTTGCTTTTTATTTCTTGCTATACTTTTCACTCCTTTTCTTTCTTTCTTTTCTACATTTTCTTTCTTATTTCGTCCTCTCCATTTTGTTTCTTCTCTGCTACTTTCATTCTCTTTGTCCACTTTTACTTTCATTCATCTTTCTTCGTTCATGCTTTCTTTCTTTCTTTCTTTCTTACTTTAATTTTTCTTTTTTATTTCTTCCTACTCTTTTCTTTTCCATTTTATTTCTTTCTGTCTTTTTTCTTTCGTCTCTATTGTTTCTCCTTTTCTTCCTTTCTTCCTTTTTTTCTCTACTTTTACTTTGTTTTTTTTTGTGACTGTTTTACCGTCTTATTTCATTTTATCACATTTTCTTTCTTCCTTCACTTCTTTTATTCTTTCTTTCTCTCTTTCTTTCTTTCTTTCTTTCTTTCTTTCTTTCTTTTATGTACCGTGTGACCGTCGCATTCATAATGTCTGATTCTTCGCGCCGCGGTCAGGTTTTATTCTCTTTACCATTTTATTTATTTATTTATTTGTCGCAAAAACATCTCATCAAGCAGATCTGTCATTCCGATCGTCCCTACACTCTACGACCTATAGTTTTTTTTTCTCACATTGGTGAAATCATCGTCAAAGGCAACTGTACTTCAGATCCTGGGCGAGATTAAAGAGAACCTTACCTGAGAACTGATGCAAAATCAGAAGAGGATAGATTTTTAATGTGGAAGAAAAAGAAAGAAAGAAAGAAAGAAAGAAATCAACCAAACAAAAAAAAAGTAGAAAAAAAGAAAGAAGTAGAGAAGAAACAAAAAAATAAAATAAAAAGTAGAGAAAAGGGATGGGACAGAATACGAAAGAAAAAGTAGAAAGAAAGAAAGAAAGAAAGGAAGGAAAAATAGAGACGAAGAAATAACAAACAAAGAAAGAAAAACAAACAAAAAGAAGAGAAAAGGATGAGGCGCAATAAGAAAGAAAAAGTAGAGACGAAAGAAAAAAGAAAGAAAGAAAGAAAATTGGGAGAAAGAAAGAAAGAAAAAAGAAAGAAAGAAAGGAGGAAAGAAAGAAAAATTGGGAGAAAGAAAGAAAGAAATATAGAGACGAAGAAATAACAAAGAAAGATAGAAGCAAACAGAAAGAAAAGAAAAGGATGTGGCGCAATAAGAAAAAAATGTAGAGAAGAAAGAAAGAAAGAATAAAAGAAAATTGGGAGAAAGAAAGAAAGAAAGGAAAAAAAGAAAAAGAGAAAATAGAGACAAAGAAATAGCAAAGAAAGAAAGAAGAGAAAAGGATGAGCCTCAATGAGAAAGAAAATGTTTTATCATCAATTTTTTGGCTATCCTAAAACGCCTTCCGATTTCAGTGTCGCAATTTCTGTCGTCTGATTAAACGCTTTCCAGATATTTAAATTTTTATACTTGTTTGATTTTGGTATCCTCAATTTTTAATTCGCATTTTGGACACATCCTTTTGCCAACAAACATGTCTTCCGTCTTCTTGCAATTGATGTTTAGTCCTTTTTTCTTCCTTTCCTTCAATACCTTCTGTAGGAATTCTTGTAGTTCCATTTCTGTGTCCGCTATCAACACTGTGTCATCTGCATATTTTATGTTGCTAAGATGGTGGCCGCCATTCTCTCAAAATCGCCTTACTGTATAGATCGAAAAGGTGCGGCGAGAAGTTATATACCCGTTTCCATTTTTATAGATCTACTGAACTATTTTTTATCCGTATTCAAACGGTCTGTTGCCAGTATATGTTCTTGATTATTATCCTTCATGTCAAGGTTACTAAGCATTTTTAACAGATCTTCGTGACGTATTTTATCGAACGCCTTTGTGTAGCAGACATACTTCTTTATTTTTATTACTCGCACTGATATCATTCTGAAATCGTAGCGTGAACAAGTTTTCCACTACGAACCAACTCAGCGACTGTCTTTTTTCTTATCGGCTGCAAAATCAAAACAAGCCCACGTTTCATCTCATGCTCCCGACGGACGCTGACGGACGCTGCCGAATGCTTCTCGGCTATTTCCGCTGCCCCACGCAATAAACACACGTCAATGGCGGCCGTTCTTAACTTGCTACAACGATTTGCTTTATTTTCATCAGAGAATGCAAGCGAACTCTCGCTACAGAGGTACTTCCTCCTTAACGTAACGAAAGCGAAAGATCCTACACTATGTACGCGGCACGGTGGGCCCTAGCTGTGACGGTCTGAACTGGTGGCGTTCTTGTGACGAAATATTGTCAATATTACCCGAATTATTCAATCGGGTGACGGATTTTAGCTGATATATCCTCAAAGTTTTCTACATCGTCGTCAAACGAGTAAGGACAAAGACGGCGATGATGCTCATACCGCTGTCGCTGTTGGTGATAATGATGATGACACACTATTGCTGTTGTTAACAGAGTCGCCGAAAGATGAAAGAGGAAAAATATTGTTATCAGGCGATATGGAAAAAAATGGCGGGCAAAATTTTTTTTTCTTAAGAATGTATATTTTTTAGGGGTGGGGATGTGGTTGTCAAAAAATATCATATTTCTTCTCAAAGTTATTTTCCTTTTCATCGGGTTGAAGATTAAAAAAAATGTTGCGACCCAAAATATTTCATCAAAACCTTTTCTGCTAAATCCCACGTACGCGGCCTTCGCTCTCTCTCTCTCTCTCTCTCTCTCTCTCTCACATACACACACACACTCTCTCTCTCTCACACACACACTCTCCATTTATATATACACTCTTCTCTCTCACCCTCTCTCTATCTATCTACATATCAATCTATTTCATACTTATCAGGTCTATCTATCTATTTATCTATCTATCTATTTTATTCTGTTCATATATAACTATCTCAAGATATTTATATCTTTTTTATTAACACGCCAGAGAAATTTAACTATCTATCCACATGAAAGTACATATATATATATATATTTTTTTGTCATATATATATATATATATATATATATATATATATATATATATATATATATGTATATAAAGCTCAAACATTAATCTTCTATGGTTATAATTTATTACATTGGAATGGTAATCACGATCCAATTCATTAGGCCTACAAATTATATTCTTACTCTCTCCGGGACATTGAGTTCTACCTGGATTCTATCCTCTTGGGAATTTATATATATATATATATATATATATATATATATATATATATATATACACAAACACTATGCGTGCTTATTTTTAGCATAATCCGTTCATTTTCACGGATATTTTTTTCATGTATTATAATCAAATGATGCAAGAATTGCACTCTAACAGTGAAAATTATTGTTACAGTGCATTTTTTGCATCATTTATGTTACGCTCTCGTCCTTTCGGTCGAGCACTATTGAGGAAAAGGTAATTCCAAAACAGTAGCCGCCGCTATAAAAGCACCGGTCTTCATTAATGAATTGAGCACTTTGGCTGCTGGCGTTTGTACATATTCGTATATAATACGTTAGAATTTCCCTATCTCTGCCGTGCGCCTATAGCTTAGGGGTAGGATCTCCGACTGATACCGCTTGAAGCAGTCGGATGTCTAGCCACACTAATGAGCGAAACAGGCTTGTATGGTACTGACTGACAAGGTCCTGCCGTTAAGTTTTTCATGTGTTTTTCTAATTTTTTCTAACTGTGCGGTTGTCACACAAATGGTTCGACTATACATTTGGGCAGAAAACATACTTATTAATTTTTATATAATTTATGTCCTGGAAAGAAAATATATAATATATGAAGAATGAAAAAAAACAAAAACGACAGCACCTTGTCAGTCATTTTTAACGAAACTTGCATAAAAGAGGCATTGACAGATATATATATATATATATCAGGAGTCTAGCCACACTGTTGAGCTGTGATACAGCGAAACAGGCTTGTTTGTATATATATATATATATATATATATATATATATATATAAAAGTGAACATTGAAGTCAACACTCAGAGGCGACTGGCTGTTTCATGCTAGACGCAATCGCCAGTCCGCCTGGCGATTGCGTCTAGCATGAAACAGCCTGTCGCCTCTGAGTGTTGACTTCAATGTTCACTTTTATATTTATATTTACATACTCTGATATTGAGTACTTTTACCCAGAAATATAGCAAACCGTAAAACTATATTTCTTCATATATATATATATATATATATATATATATATATATATATATATATATATATATATATATATATATATATATATATATATATATTCTGTTTATGGAATATTTTTATTATATATTATTTTTATAGATACAATTTATTTAAGTAAATTCGCTATTTACTGGACTGAATGAGAAATTTCGTAGAAAATATGCATTCTCCTACAGGAATCGCACTTGTATTTGTTTAAAGGTAGTGTTTTGAACTTTGATAGGCAGATGCTTTTCTGTAGCTACATGGTATAGCACATCAAGTCAATACAGGTTCGATTTACTTAAATAAATTGAGTATATCTGAGCATTTATTTAAATAAATTTTATCTAATAGTAACGTAAAAACAGAAATTATATTAAATAATTGCCGGACTTAATCTATTTCGTCATATACATACATACATACATACATACATACATCCATACATACATATATACATACATACATACATATATATATATACATACATACATACATACATAGACAGATAGATAAACAGATTGAGATAGATAGATAGATATATACATACATACATACATACATACTTACATAGAGAGACAGACAGATAGGTAAACAGATTGAGATAGATAGATAGATAAATAGATAAACATATTGAGATAGATAGATAGACAGATAGATAGACAGACAGACAGACAGATAAACAGATTGAGACAGACAGACAGACAGACAGACAGACAGATAGATAGATAGATAGATAAATACATACATACATACATACATAGACAGACAGATAGATAAACAGATTGAGATAAATAGATAGATAGATAGATAAACATATTGAGATAGATAGATAGATAAACAGACAGACAGATAAACATATTGAGACAGACAGACAGACAGATAGATAGATAGATAGATAGATAGATAAACATATTGAGATAGATAGATAGATAGACAGACAGACAGACAGACAGATAGATAAACAGATTGAGACAGACAGACAGACAGATAGATAGATAAATAGATAGATAGATAGATAAACATATTGAGCTAGATAGATAGATAGACAGACAGACAGATAGATAAACAGATTGACACAGACAGACAGCCTGTGAACGAGATATTTGAGGACACCCCACAAGAAAAAGTTTGGAACCGTTAGGTCCAGTGGTTGTGAGCGTCAGTCAATTGCCCCACGTTGTCCTGTCCACCGTAGCTCGGATTAACACATTTAACTATTCCAAAACATGTCGGCCATAGTTAATCTTAAAGCGATCTTAAACCACTCCAATTTAATCTGTTAAATAAAAGTCAATAAAAAAGACTTTCTTTCGCCGTACATTATATATATATATATATATATATATATATATATATATATATATATATATATATATATATATAAGTTTCATTTCGGTTATATTTTTTTCGTGAATATCATTATATATTCAACTCTTCAGACCAAAATCTTTTAATAAATCTTATAATACTCAGCGGTTTTCACTGAGCTTTCCCTGGATTAATAGCCCCCTTGGAATTATCCCTACCAGTCACAAATTTGTAATATACATATATACATACATATATATATATATATATATATATATATATATATATATATATATATATATATATATATATATATATATATATAAAGAAAGAACAGTAAGATATATAATATGGTGTTCTAATTGATATTTTTTATTTTTATAAAACAGTGTTCAATGTAAATTTACAGAGCATAAACATTATAAATTAACTGATTTAAAATGTGTTTTTTCGCTACACAGTAACAACCATGTTTCAAAAATGGAAGCGAAAAACTTCAAATTTAATTATATAATTAAATTAAAAGCATTCGTTCCGGTTCATCTTCAAGCGAATATTGGAACTAATGCTTTTAACACGCATATCAATATATATATATATATATATATAATTATTTATTTGAATATTACAACATAAATATGTTATAAAATCACGACAAAAGTAGCCATTTTGTTTCAACACTTCTTGTGTCTTGTCAAGTGATAATATCGAATATAGAATTTTGTATAATTTAAGTGCATTTGATTGCCTAGATTCTGATAGTGTAGGATTATATAGGGACGACGGGTTATTAGTAGTTAGGAATTCCACTAAAATTAAAGTAGATCGTATTAGAAAAATGATACATAAGGTATTTAAGGATCTAGGTCTCAGAGTAATAGTTTCCACTAATGTTAAACAAGTAGACTTCCTAGACGTCACCCTAGACCTCACTAGCAACACATACCAACCATATGTAAAAGTTAATTCCAATCAAATATACGTTCATCCAAATTCTAACCACCCCCCTGCAATCATCAAACACATACCCTATTCTATTGAATGTAGGATCAGTAACAACTCTTCAAACAGTGATATTTTAATAAGCATAGAGACCTTTACAATTCCGCACTTAAAAATAGTGGATATAAAAATATTAATATTCAATATAAAAGCCCTATAAATAGCAACAATAATGGTAGAAAGAGATCTAGAAAAATCATATGGTATACTCCCCCTTTTAACATTATGGTTAAAACTAAATTGGGGCACCTGTTTCTAAACCTCATTAAAAAACATTTCCCCAAATCTGGAACCAACTCACTCAGTAAAATATTTAACTCTAATACTCTTAAGTTAAGCTATAGTTGTGCTGATAACCTAGAAAAAATAATTAAAAAACATAACAATAGTATATTCAGCAAGTATATAAATTCGGAGAGCCTGACAACCCACAAGGTTGCACAAAGCAACATTAAGCAAAATGACACAAATAATAAATCATGTAACTGCAGGAATCCCAACAATTGTCCACTAAATAATAACTGTTTAACTAGCTCTGTAGTTTATCTCAGTACTATATCAACACTAGAAAATCCAAATATAAAGAAATTCTACATAGGTTGCACCATGAGACCATTCAAGGAACGCTGGCGGGGTCATCTGCAGTCTTTTAATAATAGTAACTATAAATATATGACTTCATTATCCAAATACTTTTGGAGTCTAAAAGAGAAAAATAAAACACCTAAGGTTAAATGGAAATTAATTAGAAAGGCCCGGACATGTAACTCACTATATGCCCCGTGTTACTTATGCCTTAACGAGAAACTTGAAATAATTAGATTTAAAAATAAGACTGATCTTTTAAATCAAAGATATGAACTAACAGTTAACTGTAAGCATCGTCTTAAATTTAACTTAGTATAGAAATCATATACTTTCTATGATAATGATAAATTAAACGTAATAGACTATTACCTTTTTAGCATGATAGTCGCCTTATCGATATGAATGTGTACTGGGTACTCACAAAGTAACATACGTGTCTGTATTTAGATGTATATATTTGCATGTTATGTAGAGTTATTTCTACTGTAGGATATGTATATGTGTATATAGGGGTATATATATGTATTTTTTTTTTTTATGAAGGTATATGGTTGTGTATATTGGCTTCTACCATAGGTTAACCTGTTTATGTGTATGAGTAAGGGAGTAAATTCTGTTAAGTGTCTACCACTAAATGTGTGAGTATATGTATGGGTATATGGAGATATTTATGTGTACTTGTGTGAGTGTAGATATGTGTATGCATATTGCATATGTATGTATATGTATGTGTGAATGTGCATATATGTATGTATATGTAGTATGTATGTTTCTATGTGTATGTATAGGTTTATATATGCATATATATGTATATATATGTATGTTTAAATATGTATATGTTTATGTATATGTGTATGTATATAGGTGTATATTTATATGTATGTGTGGGTGTTTATATGGTTGCGCTCGACTGTTTGTGTATTGTTTATCTGGATGTGTCGATATGGGTATTTATGATTAGATATTTATATATATATGTTGGTGTGTCATTGTATGTGTATTTGTATGTAGGCTTTAGTGTCTTGGAGTGTATCATAGATACAAACTAAAATCTACTTTTGTTGATAAAGTACCTTTAATTGCTTACAGACCGTTGTTCTTTTCTTAAATTATGATTAACTTTTAATATATTTTATCATAATGTTGTTGGAATATTATTAGAATATAAGTTGGTCTATGTATGCTTATTTCTTTTTCCTTTTTTTATGCATGTGTCTATATGTTTATGTATATATGTATATGTGTTTGTATATGTATGTGTGTGTGCGTATATGTGTATGTGTGTGTATGTATGTGTGTATATGTGTTTATATATATATATATATATATATATATATATGCGTATATATATTTGTGAATATGTATGTTTGTATGTGTGTATGTATGTATGTATATGTATGTCTGTAGATATATATGTGTATATATCTATGTGGAGTTGCGTATGTATGTGTGTATATATATGTACTAGCGGATGTGTATATGCATTTTTATACTCATGTCGTTCTAATTTACGTTTGTTTAATTTTTCATGTATACACTTGTATTTGTAAATGTCTATATATATATATTTAGTTTATATGCATATATGCATGCGTGCTTATGTATGTACATCTAGATGTGTATGTATGTATGTGTGTGCTTGTATATAGTTGCATCTTTATATGTATTTCTTCACTTGCCTTATTTACTTTTCTGCGTCGACGTATGGGTCAATATATTTATATGTGCTTATCTATGTGTATGTTTATGTACGTAGGTCTGTATATGCGTACCTATTATCCTTATATGTGTCTATGCGGGTGCATGTATTAATTTATATGCGGATGTGCGAGTGTTCAATTATATGTGGAGGTGGTTATTTACTTTTGTCTGTAAATGTGTCGAAAACTATATGTTTTCAAAAATGTATATATGTATATATATGTGTATGTGTGTGTATATATATATATATATATATATATATATATATATATATATATATGTATATGTGTATATATATATATATATATATATATATATATATGTGTGTATATTTATATATAGTTATTTGTTTAAATTTTATCTATGTATATTTGACCGGTTTAGCTATTTTTCAAGTTTAAATTCGTTTAATAACATATTAAGCCACGAATAGCTTCGACATTTGACCGTCTAGATCATATTGAATGTAGATGTATGTGCCTGTGTGTATCGATGTGTTTGTGTAAGTATAATGCATTTGCCTATGTGTGGTTTGCTTTTTTGTATGTGTGTGTATATATCTAAATACGTCCGAGCGCTCAACATGCCGTTGTTCGAATGATTTCACGTGAGAGGCGACTAACATGTTGAAATGAAACGAAAAATGTATACATCTCTGTCTGGGATTCTGAATACAACTTTCAACTTAATTTCAATGAAAATATAAATTAAATAGCATATATATCTTTTATTTTTATTTTTATATTTTTTCTCCTTGGTAATTCTACAATTTAAAACTTAATAGAGATCTGATTTAGATTTCTAAATAGGTAATTTTAATTTTTTAATTTTTTACTTTTAATTTTAATTTCAAATTTTATAAATCTTTTAATATCTAGATAACCTTGCTTAGTTGTCAAATTTTTCGAATCATCCTATACTTGTTTTTTGATTGGCCACTCTAGCTTATGTAACAGCGTTTACTCTTAGCTAAGGATCGTTGATTAATTTGAAACTTTTAAAACCATTTATTCTATATTCTATATTATCACTTGACAAGACACAAGAAGTGTTGAAACAAAATGGCTACTTTTGTCGTGATTTTATAACATATTTATGTTGTAATATTCAAATAAATAATTATATCTGCTCTACTCTGTATTGAGCACTCTTTAAAGAATATTAATTGTTGGTTATTGGATTTCACTCCGTATATACCAATCCTAAACTTGGGTATATATATATATATATATATATATATATATATATATATATATATATATATATATATTGCGTATTTTTGCAGCATGTTTTCATTAAGACCTGTCTCATTAGATAATTACGACAATTTTTCTCTGTTTATTTTTAATAGGATCCTCTCGTAATTACGTACAAGTTTCTCATTAACCTTATTAAAAGAAGTTGTCTCGACGTTTGAGCTTTCATTTGAATGATGCATCTAACATCTCTCAACATATACAAGACCATACCTGTCCACATTCGCAATGTAGAAAAGTTCTTGTTGAAAATACATCTATACTTATTAATGAAAATAATAAGCATGAGCTAAAAATTCTTGAAGCAACCTACATTGAAAAATTGTGCACAAATGTTTTAAAGTGTTTACAATAGATAGTTTAAATATATAGGTTTTAACTAATAGTTTTAAATATATTTTTTCAATATTTAGACATTTCAATAACTTAATTAGCTCCCTTAACTTTTGCCGTATGTTTACATGATAAAATTTAAAATTTTATAGTACATACTTCATACCTCACACGTAAAAAATTAATTTTCAGATGAACACAATTTTGTTTTAGAAAAACAAAAGCAGCAATTTTTGTCTTAGAAAAAACAAGAAACTGACGATGGCATTGTGCCCATGTCGAAAGTACTCAGAATAAAATGAATATGCATCAACATGGTAATTTTCTTTCCTCCTTTAATAATGATACTAAGAAAATTGTCCGTAATTACAAGAGGATCAATTACATTATTTCAATTATTCGGACTGTTATCCTCATCTTCACTGCCATATTCACCAATCGCCTGAAGAAGGCCGGAGTGGAAACGGTCGAAACGTTGTGAATATGGCAATGAAGATGAGCACAACAGTCCGAATAATATAAATAATGCAAGTAATACCTTATCTCAGAGATACGAGAGGATCGTATTAAAAATAAGTAGATATGACTTCTCTAAATTGTTTAATGAGACATGTCTTATATATATATATATATATATATATATATATATATATATATATATATATATATATATATATATATATATATATATATATATATATTAAAAAGAAGAGAGGTACCGCAAACCTTTTGGGTTGTAATGTGGATTTTTAAAAAAATATTATCCTTTATTTTTCATAATTTTACAACACGGGTTTCTGGTCTCGCGACCGTCTTCAGGCAGGTAAAGTGTATATATATATTATGTTTAACGTTCTTTTTATAGATAAAAGTATTTAAGCAAATGCTCTGTTTTATAATAAACAGTATTAAGTAACATTTACCGGCCTGAATGTCCGTGAAACTTTCATAGAAATTTTTCGCTCTCCGACAGGAATCGAACCTGTATCCTATACGGAACCGTCATTTCGCGTGATGTGCCTTAACCTTTCGGCCACAGATGAGCGTCTGGTTAGCAAGGTCGATTTTACTATCTTTAAACTTAAATCTTCCATGAATCTCTTCTATTCGTATCTGCTCTAGCGTATCAAATGTAAACAAATGACGTCATATATTTTTGAATTGGACATAGTCCGACAATTTATTTAAAGACATTTATATATATTATGTTTAACGTTCTTTTTATAGATACAAGTATTTAAGCAAATGCTCTGTTTTATAATAAACAGTATTAAATAACATTTACCGGCCTGAGATACAGGTTCGATTCCTGTCGGAGAGCGAAAATTTTCTATGAAAATTTCTCGGACATTCATAAAGGGTGTATATATATATATATATATATATATATATATATATATATATATATATATATATATGTGTGTGTGTGTGTGTGTGTGTGTGTGTGTGTGTGTGTGTGTGTGTGTAGTGGACTCTCCCGTCGTATTCCATGTATGATGGTCAAGCAGCTCAGTTCCTAGGAACCGACAGCCCAGACCCCAGCACATATGATTTAATTATAGTGGTGAAGGATTTGTGCAGAACCAACCACACTTTTTGAAGGGACGAATACAGAGACCTGGTGCACTACGTGCCACAAGGTTCCCAAATGACCCTCCGCAGGTTTTAAACACAGAGTTGTCTTTCTCCTAGTCCAGTTGCCATCAAAGGCTATAGAACTCAATCTGTCCTGATATTTACCCATAGCGTAAGTGAATGTTATGGATTCGACTGGAATTCGAACTCGGCTCTCCGATTCCTCAATCCAAGCCGCTATCCATTACTCCCCCGTGCATACCTACGGACGATAATGGGTATGTCCCCATTCACATAAATACAGTAGTAAATACTGTATGTTGGTCTGCAGTTAGAGATTCGTCTCCAGCTGTACTGGTTAAACTATCTGCCTCCGAGCAGAGAGGATCCCCAGACGAGTCTATGTCAAAGGGCAGTCTCGTTTCGGGAAACAGCTACCCGACCCCGTTTTAATCAGTGTATACGAGGAATTTTTGTCCGAGCCTACGGGCTCGGATACCCCACATTAAATTTAGCCTTGTGCCACTTCTGACAGCGTGGGGCTGTTAGTAGATATCCTGCAGTTGGAAATTCATTGTGGAATTCACTTGACTCACATCTAGCAGTTGACTACTTCTTCTACGCGCCGCTGGCGAATCTAATATGCGTTATTCTTGTCCTAAGTATTTTCGTTCATTACCAACCTTCGTGTGATTCTTCTATTCAGTAACATTTCCTACGTTACAACATATATATATATATATATATATATATATATATATATATATATATATATATATATATATATATATGCGTGTGTGTGTGTGCGTGTAGTCTTCTGTTTTAATTTAATTTTTAATTTGTTTTATTTTTCATATTTTATGTTAATTGCTCTGATGAACTTTCTTCTTTGATACGTCTACTTTACGAATTTAAGAGCAGTACTAGATTGGAAGTTAGGTCTCATCATTTTGATGTTTAAATTGTTGATTGTATATAGTTTTCTGATTGTTTCTTCTTTCTCACTTTTCCCTTTCTATAACTCTCTTCCGCTTCTATAATCTTTAAGAATTTAAATGCAACGTCAATCGTAATCTTCTGTCTTTTTCTTTTTTTGACTGTTGTTCTTTTATTGTCCATTTTGGCGTTTTCTGCGCTTCTTTAACAGTCAGCAACTCTTTGCATCTTAGTAGCTTTCTTGCCTTGCTTGGGCTGAAATTATTTAAAAGATATAAAATTTTCCTGAAATATTTACGTGGTTTTATACTCGCCTGTTACGTTTTTATCACAAATACGATCTAGCCGCCAAAGTTATAATATTTTCATGAGATAAAAACTGGGGCATCCTCTTCTCCTTTGGCGCCCTAGGTATACGCTTGTTTTTGCTTAATGGCTACTCCAGCTCCGCATATGAGTAACTCTGATCCAATTAAGATCCAAACAAGATAATCCATTTAAATTTTAATTTCTCCGTCGGTGGTAATAAATTATTCTGTTTAATTTCAAATTGCGCATGTCCCCGTTCAACGAAGTTAAAACTGACATTGCTGTCGCTACGAGCTAAAAATATTTCTTTTGCGCTTGAGGAAGGTGATATCAAACATCACTATATATATATATAT
>OZ038513.1:4377291-4444791 GCA_964036315.1 Acanthosepion esculentum | reverse complement strand
TCAATTTTACCAAGTTCTCCTTCCTGATTATGTGTTTAAGGATTTTTTTTACGCAGTCAGTTATGTGCCATGCGTGGTACACGCTTAGGCAATCATGTATCTCTCGATACATGACTGACGAGGCAGATTTTTTCCTGCCATTTCTTTCTGCGGTAGACCATTTGCCATCCAAGGCTATAGAACCCGGATTGTCCTGCTTTACCCATAGATGGGGGGAGAAGTAGAGCATTCATACCTTTCCCAAGGGTCATTCAGTCAGTTGTGTGCCATGCGTGATACACGCTTAGGCGATCATGTATCTTTCGATACATAACTGACGAGGCAGATTTTTTCCCGCAGTAGGTTGCCATTTCTTTCTGCCGTAGACCAGTCCTACTTTTTACATTTCTAGAAAGATAAAACTGAGAAAATGGTCACTTAAAAATTAAAAATGTTTAAAGATTTCAACACATGAAAAATTTTCCCGAAAACTGAAATACTGTTATTAAAACAATTTTTTAAGACTATCCTGATTGTGTTGTGTTGGAATCTTTGTAAAACATTTTTTTCAGCAGAGATGCGTCGGCGATTAATGTAAAAATTTGCGATTTAAACATTTTCGTCGAGTAAAATTTAGTCATGAAAATATTAGTGGTTATTACAAAAAGAATAACATTTTCTCAGATTTTTTAAATAAAAAAAAAATCCACTTAGGATAATCTCTGATTTTTCTTTTACTGACAGTGAAACCAAAATTTCTAGTTTCTATTTTTTACGTTTCTAGAAAGATAAAACAGAGAAAATAATCACTTAAAAAATAAAAATATTTAAAGATTTCAACAGATGAAAAATTTTCCAGAAAAATGAAATACTGTTTTTAAAACAAATTTTTAAGACAATCCCGTTTATGTTGCGTTGGAATCTTTGTAAAACTTTTTTTTTTTCAACGGAGATTTGTTGGCGATTAATCTTTATAGAGATATAAAAATTTGTGACTTAAACATTTTTTAAGAGTAAAATTTAATCATGAAAATATTGGTGGTTATTACAAAAGATAACATTTTCTCAGATTTTTTTAAATAAATATATATATATATTCATTATAAAAATAAATAATTAATTTATATGTACTGATATTGTCATTTAACTTGTAAAATTTCATGAGTTTTAGTAATTTAATAAAATCGCTACCCTTCCTTATCCCTAAATTTCTTTCGAGGGTTTGTGCCCCCAAAGTTGGGAAACTCTGAAATAGCCATATAGTACAGAGTGAGGGCCCAGTATTAAACTTTTGACGAGACGCTAGTTCGGGGTAAGTAGGCAGCGGTCTTGGGTCGAACTAAGGAATGTGGTTAGTCTGAACAATTTCCACGGAAATAGCAACAGAGCAGCGAGAGGCTTGCGAGGTTTCTTCTGTCGGGGAGTGACTCAAGGCCTATCTTAGGAGACAAAAAAAAAAGAAGCAAAAACACAACGCTTACTAACCACTGATCTGTGGGTGGCACCCCTAAATTTTATTATTATTACTGATATTATTAATGCCAGAAGTTTTAAAAAATATTTAGCGTATCCGATTTCGAAAGAAAACATTCAGTTTCCTGATCCCAAACAAGTCGAACCTTCCTGCTGGGTAATGTACTAAGTTGACTAAATTGATGATGTTAGTGTTTGCTTAGTGACTTGTTAAATAAGAAAGTACGAAGAAGACCATTTCAATAAAATGTTTTGCTTGAAATCTGCAGGGCCATCCGAGAAAACTCCTTTTCCTATTCTTAATGGTGTTATTGACATCGGAATAATTCTTTTGAAAGACGAGAATTTCTGAAAACATGTTTTCCTCTAATTCTGGGAGGCTCAGCTCTCGTATCACAGAAGAGAGATCACTGCCCGAAGGCCTGTCGCACTTAGATATACATACATACATACATACATACATACGTATATATACATACACACACACATATATATATATATATACATATACATACATATATATATGTATATACATGTATATATATATATATATATATATATATATATATGTATAAATATAATTACACACATATATAAAATAAAAATTATAAATATATATTGAAAATTATATATATAAATATATTTAAAATTATAACAATCCTATATATATGTGTGTGTATGTGTGTATTTAGCGAGTGCATTTATATATATATATATATATATATATATATATATATATATATATATATATATATATATATATATATATATATCTATATTTTATATATATATATATGTATATACATATATATATATATACATATAAATATATATGCACTTGTGCATACACAGACACACACACACATATATATAGAGAGAGATAGATGATTATTTAGCAAATATCTTAAAAGTACTTTTCGCCCTAATATATATACAATTTGGAAATACAAATATATATTTCCTACTTATATATAATTATATACAGTGTAACCCGGATATAAGAGACCCGGATATAAGACAAACCCGGATATAAGATAGATTTTCTCTGGTCTAAAATTAGAGCCTGTGTTAATGTATATATAATAGACCAAACCCGGATATAAGAGAAACCCAGATATAAGAGACTTTTTCTCCGGTCCCGCCAACTCTCTTATATCCGGGTTACACTGTATATATATATATGAGATATTTTGCAAATATTTAAATGATTTATACCAATATATATGTGTGTATGTGAATATAAATATATATATATATATATCGCATTTGGCAAATATTTAAATGCTTTTTCTACCTACCTACCTACCTACGTACCTATATATATATATATATATATATATATATATATATATATATATATATATATATATATATATATGCCTAACCATGTAGTGTTGATTGCTTTTATGACACTATTTACAATTATGCAAATACACAATATCGACCACTTTTTCGGCAAATTAACCTGGTAGATAGATAGATAGATAGATAGGGAGATAGAGAGATAGATAGATAGATAGAAAGACAGACAGACAGACAAATAATGAACAGCATTATATATATATATATATATATATATATATATATATAGATAGATGTGGGAGGGAATATTTGGCTTTTGTGATATAGCAAACTTCATTTACATTCGAACTACAGTCCTCATCTTTGTTGTCATTATACCAACGCCTCGGTCGTTTTGTTCTACGACCTTCATCACATGCTTGTTAATTCGACTATACCTTAGGGAATGTGTAATTGAACCCTTAATCTATTCTCTTTTTTCAGATTTTTCCCTTCCTATTGTCCAAGTCTACTCACATTTTTCTTCTTCTTATGTATCACTGATCAATTATTGCCCCCCCCCGGCTTCTACTGTCTCTAAAACAACACTAATTGGCCCCGGGGTCAGTGCTTTAATCCACCCGGTTGTTCCCCGCCGGTCGGGCAGATTTTTTTACGTATAGCAATCGGAAAATACAGAGCAGCAATGGTAGTTGCTCCAAAGGAGTGCAAAATGTAGAAATCCGTGATTCGAACACCTCTGAAAACATTCGCTACATAAAGTAAAAGAGGTAAAAGAAAATGCAGTGGCAGGGTAAAACAATTCTAGAAAAGGATTTAGCAAGGTAATGGTTAATATAAAATGGCAGCATCTTGGCGCTGGCATTTGTTTTGGTTCTAATTTCTGGTGCGTCCGAGATCGAAACCTTGCATCGTTCAGACGTTTTTTGAATATAGACGTTTATTTTCCACAAATGAATGCCTTAAAGATGGAGGATGATCAGTTTGAACGAGAATGAAAGCACTTTCTTTCCCCCTGAGGTTCACCCTGTACAAACCCCTCTATTGCTCCCACAAAATAGCGGGATACCGAGTAAGAGGTAGTTTATCCGGACAGGAGGGGAAGAAAACGGTTAATCCTAGACTTGAACAGGATCCTGTCCAGTGTCGGGTCCATAGAGCGAGAAGTTGTTTGAAGCCACTAGCACGCAATGGGTTACAGAAGATTTGGAGCGAGAGCAGATAGGAGTGTTAGAGGAAAGGATGTGGAGAAGGATAGTGGATAGATCAAGGCAAGGGGTTACAGAAGATTTGGAGCGAGAGAAGATAGTAGTGAAAGAGGAAAGGATGTGGAGAAGGATAGCGGATAGATCAAGGCAAGGGGTTACAGAAGATTTGGAGCGAGAGCAGATAGTAGTGAAAGAGGAAAGGATGTGGAGATGGATAGTGGATAGATCAAGGCAAGGGGTTACAGAAGATTTGGAGCGAGAGCAGATAATAGTGAAAGAGGAAAGGATGTGGAGATGGATAGTGGATAGATCAAGGCAAGGGGTTACAGAAGATTTGGAGCGAAAGCAGATAGGCGTGAAAGAGGAAAGGATGTGGAGAAGGATAGCGGATAGATCAAGGCAAGGGGTTACAGAAGATTTGGAGCGAGAGCAGATAGGAGTGATAGAGGAAAGGAAGTGGAGAAGGATAGCGGATAGATCAAGGCAAGGGGTTACAGAAGATTTGGAGCGAGAGCAGATTGGAGTGATAGAGGAAAGGAAGTGGAGAAGGATAGTGGATAGATCAAGGCAAGGGGGCACAGAAGATTTGGAGCGAGAGCAGATAGGAGTGTTAGAGGAAAGGATGTGGAGAAGGATAGTGGATAGATCAAGGCAAGGGGTTACAGAAGATTTGGAGCGAGAGCAGATAGGAGTGATAGAGGAAAGGAAGTGGAGAAGGATAGTGGATAGATCAAGGCAAGGGGTCACAGAAGATTTGGAGCGAGAGTAGATAATAGTGAAAGAGGAAAGGATGTGGAGATGGATAGTGGATAGATCAAGGCAAGGGGTTACAGAAGATTTGGAGCGAAAGCAGATAGGCGTGAAAGAGGAAAGGAAGTGGAGAAGGATAGCGGATAGATCAAGGCAAGGGGTTACAGAAGATTTGGAGCGAGAGCAGATTGGAGTGATAGAGGAAAGGAAGTGGAGAAGGATAGTGGATAGATCAAGGCAAGGGGGTACAGAAGATTTGGAGCGAGAGCAGATAGGAGTGTTAGAGGAAAGGATGTGGAGAAGGATAGTGGATAGATCAAGGCAAGGGGTTACAGAAGATTTGGAGCGAGAGCAGATAGGAGTGATAGAGGAAAGGAAGTGGAGAAGGATAGTGGATAGATCAAGGCAAGGGGTCACAGAAGATTTGGAGCGAGAGCAGATAATAGTGAAAGAGGAAAGGATGTGGAGATGGATAGTGGATAGATCAAGGCAAGGGGTTACAGAAGATTTGGAGCGAAAGCAGATAGGCGAGAAAGAGGAAAGGATGTGGAGAAGGATAGCGGATAGATCAAGGCAAGGGGTTACAGAAGATTTGGAGCGAGAGCAGATAGGAGTGATAGAGGAAAGGAAGTGGAGAAGGATAGCGGATAGATCAAGGCAAGGGGTTACAGAAGATTTGGAGCGAGAGCAGATAGGAGTGATAGAGGAAAGGAAGTGGAGAAGGATAGTGGATAGATCAAGGCAAGGGGGTACAGAAGATTTGGAGCGAGAGCAGATAGGAGTGTTAGAGGAAAGGATGTGGAGAAGGATAGTGGATAGATCAAGGCAAGGGGTTACAGAAGATTTGGAGCGAAAGCAGATAGGCGTGAAAGAGGAAAGGATGTGGAGAAGGATAGCGGATAGATCAAGGCAAGGGGTTACAGAAGATTTGGAGCGAGAGCAGATAGGAGTGATAGAGGAAAGGAAGTGGAGAAGGATAGTGGATAGATCAAGGCAAGGGGTCACAGAAGATTTGGAGCGAGAGTAGATAATAGTGAAAGAGGAAAGGATGTGGAGATGGATAGTGGATAGATCAAGGCAAGGGGTTACAGAAGATTTGGAGCGAAAGCAGATAGGCGTGAAAGAGGAAAGGAAGTGGAGAAGGATAGCGGATAGATCAAGGCAAGGGGTTACAGAAGATTTGGAGCGAGAGCAGATTGGAGTGATAGAGGAAAGGAAGTGGAGAAGGATAGTGGATAGATCAAGGCAAGGGGGTACAGAAGATTTGGAGCGAGAGCAGATAGGAGTGTTAGAGGAAAGGATGTGGAGAAGGATAGTGGATAGATCAAGGCAAGGGGTTACAGAAGATTTGGAGCGAGAGCAGATAGGAGTGATAGAGGAAAGGAAGTGGAGAAGGATAGTGGATAGATCAAGGCAAGGGGTCACAGAAGATTTGGAGCGAGAGCAGATAATAGTGAAAGAGGAAAGGATGTGGAGATGGATAGTGGATAGATCAAGGCAAGGGGTTACAGAAGATTTGGAGCGAAAGCGGATAGGCGTGAAAGAGGAAAGGATGTGGAGAAGGATAGCGGATAGATCAAGGCAAGGGGTTACAGAAGATTTGGAGCGAGAGCAGATAGGAGTGATAGAGGAAAGGAAGTGGAGAAGGATAGCGGATAGATCAAGGCAAGGGGTTACAGAAGATTTGGAGCGAGAGCAGATAGGAGTGATAGAGGAAAGGAAGTGGAGAAGGATAGTGGATAGATCAAGGCAAGGGGGTACAGAAGATTTGGAGCGAGAGCAGATAGGAGTGTTAGAGGAAAGGATGTGGAGAAGGATAGTGGATAGATCAAGGCAAGGGGTTACAGAAGATTTGGAGCGAAAGCAGATAGGCGTGAAAGAGGAAAGGATGTGGAGAAGGATAGCGGATAGATCAAGGCAAGGGGTTACAGAAGATTTGGAGCGAGAGCAGATAGGAGTGATAGAGGAAAGGAAGTGGAGAAGGATAGTGGATAGATCAAGGCAAGGGGTCACAGAAGATTTGGAGCGAGAGCAGATAATAGTGAAAGAGGAAAGGATGTGGAGATGGATAGTGGATAGATCAAGGCAAGGGGTTACAGAAGATTTGGAGCGAGAGCAGATAGGCGTGAAAGAGGAAAGGATGTGGAGAAGGATAGTGGATAGATCAAGGCAAGGGGTTACAGAAGATTTGGAGCGAGAGCAGATAGGAGTGTTAGAGGAAAGGATGTGGAGAAGGATAGTGGATAGATCAAGGCAACTGGTGATGTCGATTGACGTTACATTTGAATAGTTGGAGATTATAACTATCAGGGAAATAGGAACAAGGAGGAGAGTTCCACAGGCGAGAGGTGCGAGATATGAAGCTATTGGAGTAGAAGAGACGTCTGCATTTAACAATTTCAACAGTGAAAGGGTGATATTACGGGATGCCAGCCTCGTAGGACGCTTGAATTCATGAAGCCTGGGAACCAGCGAAAGCACCCCGTCGGAGTTACTTCTCACCAATGGAAATTGTATGCGGGGGGTGTGATCGGGTGTGGTTTGTCAGAAAATACGAGTGCCATAGCAGGTCCTAGCCGTGAAAGTTTGAACTGGCGGATCTAAGGAATGCAGTTTGACCGAGCATTTTCCATGGAAGTAGCAACAGAGTGGTGACAGGCTTGCCACACCCTGTCCGTGAGAGATTTTACCGGTAGTTATTAGAAAATATCAAATGGCTGAGTAATTTAAGTCAGACGCCTGAAATAAACTATTTTTACAAGAAAAGAAATATTTTTGAGTCCCAAATTTTTAAGTCGAAGGACCGAATTTTTTCAATTTATTGCCAAAATTCAAATTAACTGATAAATTTTATCGGTAATATAATTTAGTAAACCTGATAATTAAGGTAACATAAAAAAAAACGAAACCCTAAAATCTTCTGTTTGATATTCATATTTCCTTCTCTTATTGTTTACTCTTATTCTCCCTTTCTTTCATTTTTTCTTTCTTTTTGGTTCTCCAAGCTGTTTCTTTCTTCTTTCTTTCCTTCTTCCTTCCTTTCTATATTTCTTTGCGGTCCACCATGCTTTCTTTCTTTCTTTTTTATTCTCTGCATTCATTCATTCATTCTTTCTTTCTTTCTTTCGTTCGTTCGTTCGTATTATATTTCATGAAGGAAACCAAGTACATTAAGAGCACGGTTGGAAAGAAACTCCAACTAAAGACATCGCAATCGAATGGTGCTATTCCATTGTACAAGATACTCCTGGCGTATCAAAAGGAACTAAAATAACATTGAACATGATAGACAATCGAGAAAGGAAATTTTTATTTCTGCTGTTAGTTTTATTAAAGGATTTGTTGAAAATACTTGGTCTTGGTATATTCAATCGTGTTATTTTTAAAGACTTAGGGTCTGATTGTTATTGCAAAAATAGTATTTCTCAATAAACAGACCAATATTTCTTCGTTTAAATACGAGTCTGAAAGAAAGAAAAGGCTTGGAGGATAGCATAGAAATAAAGAAAAGAATGAAAAAATGATTTGGTTTGGTGTTTTACAGCATATCAACACCTCGATGGGTTATCTAATGTCGACAAGATATTTAACATAGGTTCGTATGAATAGAATATATATTCATTGTAAGAAATCAGTTTGTAAATCAGGTTTCATTGACGTATTTTTGTTAAGTGGATTTTTAGAGAGTGGCTTATTTTATTTTATGGCATATCAACATCTCAATGGGTTATTTAATGCCAACAAGATTTTTAGGATAAATTCATATGAACAGAATTCTTTGTAAGATATCAGTTTCTAGATCAGGTTTCATTGACGTATTTTTGTAAAGGTCTTTTGACGAGAGTCTAGTTTCGTTTATTTTATTTTACGGTATATCAACACTTCAATGAGTTATTTATACCGACAAGATTTTTTTGCTGGTATTGTTTTTTAAAGTAAAGCTGGTAATTTTTTTACAAAATGTATTCCTGGTATTAATATCTATTTTAAAACTTTCATAGATTTTTTAGGGGTCAACTATTTAACCATAGCTGGGACCCTAACAGGTGCTACCACCCCCGGTCAGGGTGGACCTAGGACCACCAGCAATTAAGAGGCGGTTCAACGGTCCTCAAAATCTCCTGATCAGAGGTCGTGCTGTTGGATGTAGTTTATCGTTATACCCAGTATGTAAAGAAAGAAAGAAAGAAAGAAAAAAGAAAGAAAGAAAGAAAGAAAAAAAGAAAAAGAAAGAAATAAATAAAGAAAGAAATAAAGAAAGAAAGAAAAAAGAAAGAAAGAAAGAAAGAAAGAAATAAAGAAAGAAAGAAAGAAAAAAGAAAGAAAGAAAGATGAAAATTATTGAAGGAGAGCAACCGATAGAAAAGAAAGATAGGTTGCAAATAAGGATTTTAGAAAAATCTGTTTTAAAAATCAAATTTCACCACCCACAAAAATCACTTGAACAAAGAAGAAAAGAAATGACGAAAGACAGAAAGAAAGAAAAGCTGGATGAATGAATGAAAAGAGAAAATGTGAGAAAGATGGCAACATGAAAAATAAACTAACACAGTAAAGGTAATAAAAGAAAAAGAAAGAAAGGTGAAAGAAAGAAAGAAAAAAGAAAGAAAAAAGAAAGAAAGAAAAGCCTTGAAGATAGACAGAAATACTTGAAAGATTGTAAACCAGAATGGCAAGAAAATGAAAAGAAGAAAGAAAGAAGGCAAGAAAGAAAGAACAAAGAACGAAAGAGAGAAAGAATGAAAGCATGGGGTACCGCAGAGAAAGAAAGAAAGAAAGAAAGAAAGAAAGAAAGAAAGAAAGAAAGAAAGAAAGAAAGAAAGAAAAACTTGAAAAACTGCAAACAGGCGGATATGATGGCAAGAAATACAAATAAAAAAGAAAGAAAGAAAGAAAGAAAAAGGCTTGGAGCACCGCAAAGAAAAGAAAATGAAAGAAAGTGAGAAGGAGAGTAAACAACAGAAAACAAAAAGAGAGAAATGTCGACGGCAAGTAAATAAATAAATAAATAAAGGAAGAAAGAAAGAAAGAAACAAATAAACAAACAAACGAACAAACAAAAGCTTTGGAGGGCTGAAAAAACTGCAAACAAGACGACTTGATGTAAAGGGAGAAAAAAAGAAAGCATGGAAGAGGACAAAGAAAGAAAGAAAGAAAGAAAGAAAGAAAGAAAGAAAGAAAGAAAAGCCTTGGAGGTTTGCAGAGAATGAACACAGACTGAAAGACTGGGAAGAATGCAAACAAGGATGCCAACAAAAAGGAAAAGAAGAAAGAAAGAAAGAAAGAAGGAACAAACGAACGAACGAGAGAAAGAACGAACGAACGAAAGAAAGAATGAATGAATGAATGAATGAATGAATGCAGGGAATAAAAAAGAAATAAAGAAATAAAGAAAGAAAGCAAAGAGTACAGCAAAGAAATATAGAAAGGGAGGAAGAATGAAAGGAAGAAAGAATGAAACAGCTTGGAGAACCGAAAAGAAAGAAAATGAAAGAAAATGAGAATGAGAGTAAACAATAAGAGAAGGAAAGAAAGAAGTCTTGAAGGAGCGCAAGAAAAGCACTGAAAAGAGAGCAATGGAGACAGCTGACAATAAATGAATGTACAAAAGAAAGACCTGCTTGATGGAGAGGAAATAATGAATGAAAGAGTGGAAATAAAAAAAAGAAAGAAAAAGTGTAAAAATAAACAAAGAAAGAAAGGAAGGGCGAAGAGTACAAGAAAGAAAGAATGAAAGAAAGTAAAACGGAAGGAAAGAAAAATCTTGAAAAGAGACAGAAAATAAATTTGAAAGATTGCAAACAAGGATGGCAACAAAAAGGAAAAGAAGAAAGAAAGAAAGAAAGAAAGAAGGAAAGATAAAAGATAGATTAGAACTCAAGTAAAAAAAAGAAGATAGAAGAGAGTGAAAACAAAGAAAGAAATGGCGACAGTAAAGAAAGAAAGGGCGTAGAGAACCGGAAAGACAGAAGAAAAGAAAGAAAGAAAGAAAAGCCTTGATGATAGACAGAAATACTTGAAAGATTGTAAACCAGAATGGCCAGAAAAGGAAAAGAAAAAGGAAAGAGGCAAGAAAGAAAGAAGAAAGAACGAAAGAGAGAAAGAATGAAAGCATGAGGGACTGCAGAGAAAGAATGAATGAAAGAAAGAAAGAAAGAAAAGCCTTGAAGATAGACAGAAATACTTGAAAGATTGTAAACCAGAATGGCAAGAAAAGGAAAAGAGGAAAGAAAGAAGGCAAGAAAGAACGAAGAAAGAACGAAAAAGAGAAAGAATGAAAGCATGGGGGACCGCAGAGAAAGAAAGAAAGAAAGAAAGAAAGAAGAAAGAAAGAAAAAGTGGAAATAAAGAGAATGAAAGAAAAAGGTGAGTTAGAAAACAAAGAAAGAAAGGTCGACAGAAAGAAAGCAAGCATGCCAGAAAGGAAGAAATAACAATGTTGAAGGAGCGCAAAGAAAGACTGAAAGAAAGAAAGAAAGAAAGAAAGAAAATAATGGCTTAGCGAGTGTAAGCAATGAGAAGAAAAAAAGAAGAAGAAAGAAGCAACGAGACTGCAACGTCAAGTGAAAAGCAATTAAAAGAAAAAAAATGAAGCCAGGCTAATATGGCAGACGTTCTGTGCTGTCAGTCAGCTTTTTCTCTCTGGCCATCTCATATCACCAAATTAGCACGACGCCTCTATTACCAATTAAGACGCACAAGGCCAATTTTGTGGGGGGGGGGAGTTCTGCCTGAGCAAAATTCTCCAAGAAGCGGCTGCTAGCAGAATGCAAATGGTGGCAGAAAGAGATTGGCATATGCGTTTACTGAAATGTAAATATGTTTAGCAGTGGAATGAAAAAATGCCTGAAGCTAGCGACAGACGCTTACAAGGCAGACAACACACTGGTCGAGGTTGAGGTGTAGATTCTAGCTTGACGTCAAACAGTATAAAAGGCAATTGGAAGAGATGAGGCTAATTTGCGAAAAGGGAAATATGGAGAGCTATAAGGAGCAAAATACTTGGAATTGGCAACACTTCAAATTGATTTGTTTTTATTCGGAGTTTTTACTTGAAAATTGTTTTTTTTTTCACAAGCATCGTCCCCCCGCCCATATTGCTTTTTGTGTGGAAGCCACACGCAGTGCATTTGCACAATTTATGGTCTTTCTTACTTTCTTTTTTTCTTTCTTTATTTCATTTTTCTTTTTTCTTTCTTTTCCAATTCTTTCTTTCTTTCTTTCCTGCTTTCTTTCTTTATTTATTCTTTCTTTCTTTATTCTTTCTTTCTTTCTTTCTTTATTCTTTCTTTCTTTGTCGCTTACCGTTCGTTTCTTTCCGTGTTTACATTATCTTTTTTTCTTTGTTTCTTTGTTTCTTTGTTTCTTATTTTGTCGCTTAGCGTTCTTTCTTTCAGTGTTTACATTTTCCATTTTCTTTCTTTCTTTCTTTTTTATTTCTTTCTTTCATTCGTTCCTTCTTTCTTCCTTTCTTTTATTGCCGCTTTTCTTTCAGTGTTTTCTTTCTTTATTTATTTTCTTCCTTTCCTACTTGACGTTCTTCGTGTCAGTGTTTCCATTTTTCATTTGTCTTTCTTTCTTTCGTTTGTTCGTTCGTTCCTTCTTTCTTTCTTTCTTTCTTTCGTTCGTTCCTTCTTTCTTTCTTTCTTAAATTCTTTCTTATTTTGTCGTTTACCGTTCTTTCTTTCAGTGTTTACATTTTCCATTTTCTTTCCTTCTTTCTTTCTTTCTTTCGTTCGTTCGTTCCTTCTTTCTTTCTTTCTTTCTTATTTTGTCGTTTACCGTTCTTTCTTTCAGTGTTTACATTTTCCATTTTTCTTCCTTTCTTTCTTTCTTTTTTTCTTTTTTTCTTTCCTTCATTCGTTCCTTCCTTCTTTCTTTCTTTCTTTTATTGCCACTTTTCTTTCAGTGTTTTCATCTTTCTTTCTTTCTTTTCTTCTTCTGCTGCTTGCCGTTCTACGTGTCAGTGTTTCCAATTTCCATTTTTGTTTGTTTGTTTGTTTCTTTCTTTCTTTCTTTCTTTCTTTCATTGCCGCTTTTCCTCAGTCATCAGCCCTTTCATTCAATGTTTTCAGTACTTTTCTTTTTTCTTTGTTTCCATGTATCTTTCTTTCTTTCTTTCTTTCTTTCTTTTTTTCTTTCTTTCTTTCTTTCAAATATACCTTCCTTGTTTTTTTTCAAACACATCTTTCTTTTTTAAGCATTGCTTTTCTTTCTTTCTTTCTTTCTTTCATTCTTTCTTTCTTTCATTCTTTCCTTCTTTCTTTCTTTCTTTGTCGTCTACGCTTTTTTCCAAGTCGTACTTTTTTCATTTTTTCTTTATCTCCATTAAATCTGTCTTTTTCTTCATTGATACTCCTTCAAGCATTTCTTTATTCTTAGGCATTAAGATATTTTTTCTTTCAAACTTGTCTTTCTCTCATGTATTTACTTCTTTCGTTCAAATACTTCTTCCTTTCTTTCTTTCACTCATTCTTTCTTGCTTTCTTTTTGAGACAAAACCTTTTATGTCATTTTCTTTAAGATACTTTTTCTTTTTTTCTCAAACATTAATTTCTTTCCAAACTTTTCTTAAACTTTATGCTTTTTTGTTTCTTCCTTTCAAAGATTTCTTTCTTTCTATACAACTCTTTCTTTTAGTTTATTTAATCCTTTTTCCTTCTTTGCAGTCCTTCAAAGCGTCTTCCTATATTTCTTTCTTTCAAGCATAAGAACTACTACTTTTCAAACATTTTTCTTTCTTTCTTTAAATTTGTTTTTTCTTTTTTCTTCTTCTTTCTTTCTTTTGTCTGTCTCTCATTTTTTGATTCTTTCTCTTTCTCTTTTTCTGTCATGTCTTTTTTGTTTCTTTATTTCTCTCTTTCTTTTATTCTTTCTTTATTTCACGCCGCCATTCTTTCCTTCCTTCCTTCCTTCCTTCCTTCCTTCCTTCCTTCCTTCCTACGTTGCCGTTTACTGTTCTTTCTTACAGTGTTTCCATTTTTATCTATTTTTTTCTTTCTCTACCGTTTACATATCTCGTCAGTATTTCCATTTTCCGTTTTTCTTTCGTTCTTTCCTTCTGTCTGTTTTTCTTTCATGTCTTCTTTCTTTGTTCTTTCTTTTCTTTTTTTCTTTCTTTCTTTCTTTGTTGTTCAACGTTCTTTCTTCTAGTGTTTCTAGTTTTCTTTTGTTTTATTCTTTCTTTCTTTCTTTCATGCCTTCATTCTTTCTGTTTTTTCTTTCATTCTTTCCTTTTTTTTTCTTTCACGCCTTCATTCTTTCTTTCTTTCATTGTCGTTAACCGTTCTTTATTCAGTGTTTCCAGTTTTCTACAATTCTTTCTTTCTTTCTTTCTTTCTTTCTTTCTTTCTTTCTTTCTTTCTTTCTTTCTTTCTTTCTTTCTTTCTTTCTTTCTTTGTGTTCTTCCATGCCTCCTTTCTTTCTTCTTTTCCATCCCGTCGTTTTGATTGCAGTCTTTTCAGCCCCCCCCCAAGCTATTGTTTGTTTTTTTCTTTCCTTCTTTTTCTTTCCTTCTTTTTCTTTCTTTTTTTCATTCTTTTTTCCTTCTTTCTTTCTCTTCCGCTACCATTCCTTCTTTTAGTGTTTCATTTTTTCTCTCTCTCCACTTGTTTTCTTTCTTTCAAACATTTCTTCCTTTGTCCTGTCAAATAATATTTCTTTCTTTCTTCCTTTCTTTATTTCTTTTTCTTTCTTTCTTAACTATTCAACAGCCTGCTATAGCCTATTTCGGGATCGACATCAACTGCCGCATCACGTTCTTCTTAATCTCTCCCACCGTCTGATATATCCTCAATTTCAACGGCAATTTTTGAGGATAAATCATTGTGGAGACCACAGCCACACAGTACATAACTCAACACAGCAGCATAACACTGTCGACTGAGGAACTTCAAATGAAAATGTCTGATTGATTGCTAAGTCACAGCAAGTCCTCTCAATCTGTTCTAGAGATATTCAAAATGTATATAACTCGTCATTTTTTTGTGCTAAAGAAATATTTGAGAGAATAATCGCTTGAAATAAAAAAAAGGAAGGTTAAAATAGCAATTCTTGATTTCAAGAACATGTCTTTAAAAGAACAGCGAAAAGAAATCTTGAAGTTAATTTTTGGTCAGCCACCGACACAAGTTTGATCTTCTCGATAAGTTACGGCGGCAAATTGACCTTTGAAGTAATTCCAAAGAGAGAGCTGACGTATGCAAGATTGAATATGAGGCCGTCAAGCGACAATGATTGTTGCCGTGTTTTACGAAGAAATAAAAATAATATTCCACAAGTAAAAGACGTTCTTCGCAATTTTGTTTGTTGTTTTTTAATGTGTGTGTGTGTGTGTGTGTGTGTGTGTTTGAGTTAGAGAGAGAGAGAGAGAGAGAGAGAGAGAGAGAGAGAGAGAGAGAGAGAGAGAGAGAGAGTTACCCTTTGAGATGAAACGTTTCAAAAAATTCTGATTGGTTATTTAAGTTGCCCAACGTTCAGGGTTAAAGGTCATATAATTCAAAACCAAAGATTTTTGATGAAGAAAATATTGAAAATATTTATTCACGGTTCAGATTTCCGAAGGAAAAAAAATGAAGTTTTTTTTTTTTCTTTTTCATCATTTGGAGCCAAATGAGAAGTTGTTGACTCGCTAAAGAATTAAAGTAATTACAGCCCGACTAATGGAGTTTTTATATAAGGAAGGAAAGAAAGATTGCAAAGAAAGAAAGAAAGAAAGAAAGAAAATGAAGTAGAAAGAAGGACTGAATAGTATGATAAAATGATGGAAAAAAGAACGTTCGGAAAGAAAGAAAGAAAAAAAGAAAGAAAGAATGAAAGAAAATGAAGTAGATAAAGAAGCATTGGAAAATGACGTATAACGAAGGAAAGAAAAAAGAAAGAAATTATTGGAGTTAAGAAAGAAAGAAAGAAAGAAAGAAAGAAAGAAAGAAAGAAAGAAAGAAAGAAAGAAAGAAAAAGAAAATGAAGTAGATAAAGAAGCATTGGAAGGAAAGAAAGACAAAAAGAAAGAGAAGTAGAAAAAACGACTGGAAATTGAAGTATAAGGAAGCAAAAAAAGAAAGAAAGAAAGAAAGAAAGAAAATGAAGTAGAAAGAAGGACTGAATAGTAAGATAAAAAGATATAAAAAAGAAACAGAAAGAAAGAAAGAAATTATTGGAGTAAAGAAAAAAAGAAAGAAAGAAATTATTGGAGTAAAGAAAGAAAGAAAGAAAATAAAGTAGATGAAGAAGCATTGGAAAATGAAGTATAAGGAAGGAAAGAAAGATTGCAAAGGAAAGAAAGAAAGAAAGAAAGAAAGAAAAGTAGAAAAGAGATTGGAAATTAACGTATAAGGAAGGAAAGAAAGACTGTAATAGGAAACAGAAAGAAAGAAAGAAAATGAAGTAGATAAAGAAGCATTGGAAATTGAAGGACAAGGAAGGTACGAAAGAAAGAAAGAAAGTAGAAAAGAAAGATTGGAAATTCAAGTATAAGGAAGGAAAGAAAGATTGCAGTGGGAAACAGAAAGAAAGAAAGAAAGAAAGAAAGAAAGGAAGAAAACAAAACAAAACAAAGAAACAAAAGAAAGAAAGAAGGAAAGATTGGAAAGAGAGGCAGAAATAAAGAAAGAAAGTTGGAAAAGTAAATACAAAGAAAGAAAGAACGAAAGAAGAAAGTAAGAAATATTGGAAAATGAAGTACAAAGATTGCAAAGTGAAGTCCAAGGAAAGAAAGAAAGAAAGAAAGTTTGGAAAGAGAAGTTGAAAGAAAGAAAGAAAGAAAGAAAGATAGAAAGAAAGAAAAAAGAAAGAAAAAGTGAGATAGCGAGTGAGAAGGATTTGAAAGGCAAGTAGAAAGAAAGAACGCAAGAAAAAAAAAAGAAGAAAATAGTTTGGAAAAGGATAGTTTGGTTTGGTTTATTTTGTTTTACGGCATATTAACCTCAATGGGTTATTTAATGTCGATATTTTTTTGCTGGTAATATTTTGTTTTGTCAAAAATCTATTTCTAGCAATATTTTTCCTTCCAAATTGTATTGCTGGTAATAATTTTTTTCAAAAAAAGTATTGCTGGTAATAGTTAACTATTTGCCCATAGATGGGACCCTAACAGGTGCTACCACCCCGTGTCAGGGTGGACCTGGGAACACCAGCAATTAAGAGGAGGTCCCACGCTCCTCAAAACCTCCTGATCAGCGGCCTTGCTGTTGGATGTAGTTTATCGTCTTACCCAAGACGCGGATGTAGTTTAGCGTCTTACCCAGGACGAGGAAAATGAAAGAGAAAGAAAGTTTGGCAATTCAAGGCAAATAAACGAATGAAAGAAATTAAAGAAAGAAAGCCTGGAAAATAAAACAGAATGAATGAAAGAACCGTGTGCAAAATCATTGCCTTTATCTGGGCTTGAACCATTCACATTGATGTTCGTAACTTTTGATATTTGCATAGTTTTGTAGCGCATACATCCAAATGGGAAAACTAGGAATAGGAAGATTGTACATCGCTTATTCTTCAAAATGGCCAGGGTTTCCTAATTTAAAAATAACTGAAGTAATGGAAGGTGAACTACAAAGAAGGAAAAAAGAAAGTTTACAATGAGAAATTGTAAGCGTTCTGATTTGTTTGTTTGTTTGTTTGTTTGTTTGGGGTTTTATGGCATATCAACCACTATGGGTTATTTAATGCCAGATCCAGTATTTACTAGATATATCAAAAACGTATAGCTGGCAACATCATTGTTTAAAAAAAATCGTATAACTGGCAACATCATTGTTTCCCATCACATTTTAGGGGTAAGGTGTTAGTATATTTAGTGTAAGGTTTGGGAGGGAAAGTTAATTGTAAGTTGTAGTTGTTTTGGGATGGGTTAGATGTGATGGGGCATGACATGACCAGCCGATTGATTGGATCGATGGCCTTTTGGTCGGACGTAGTTTATCGTCATACCCAGGACACGGATGTAGTTTATCGTCATACCCAGGGCGTGGACACACCTTGGGATTTCACTATTTTCCCATAGCTGGGACTCTAACAGGTGCTACCACCCCGGGTCAGGGTGGACCTGGGAACATCAGCAATTAAGAGGTGATTCCACGCTCCTCAAAACCTCCTGATCAGAGGCCTTGCTGTTGGATGTAGTTTATCGTCTTACCCAGGACTGTAAGCGTTCTGAAAGTAAAGGAAATGTTTGTCGCAGATTAAATGCACACTGCAGAGAACAAGTCACTATAAGTTCAGGCACAAATATCGGGGGCAGAATGAAATCCCGAAAACTCAAAGTCGCAGGTACTATCTCGCAAATTGACCATGCACGTAACTAGTCAGAAAAATAACTCACTCTCCGACGGACGCAGTAGCCAAAAACCCACGAATTCGACGACCCCCGATTCGAGAACACCACTGCTTTTATCCGCCGAGCATTTTTTTCCATTCGTCGACAGATGGGCGATGACGCCATGTCATTTGCGTATCAAACTACTTTTATAGAGACTCTTGCGACGTACTTTTTTTTTCACCTAAATATTCCGTCTTCAGCATGTCATGCGGAATACGTGCCCTTTTTTTTGGTAAGTAATTTTCTTTTACGCCATATTTTCCGTCTTAGGATACACGCAACGCGCTGTCGCTTGGTTTGACGAGGTAAGTCGCCGTTTTCTTCGCTATAGATGGCAAAAGAGAATAGAAATATTTATAGAAAACCATATTGTCTTCTGAATTGTTATTTACGTAGGAAGTCTCGCAGGTTGGTATTTATGAAAGGAGGAAGAGTTCATACCCATGTAGGTAGGTACCATAACATTTTTAATGATCAAAGTTAACTGGAAAGCATGGAGCCAGAAGAGTATTCCACAAGTGAGAAGTGTGAGAAAAGCTTTCTGAAAGCAAAGGAAATGTTTGTCGCAGATTAAACCCACACTGCAGAGAACAAATCACTGTAAGTTCAGACTCGAATATCGGGGCAGATTGAAATGCCGAAAATTCGAGTCGCAAATCACCATGCACGTAATCAGTCAGAAAAATAACTCACTCTCCGACGAAGGCGGTCGCCAAAATACACCAGGTATTTACTTGACCCCCCCCCCCCCACTGAGTCAGGTTATGACACAAGGTCGGTTTTTAACGTGGGGACCCGAGTGTTTTCACCCGGGCCGCTTGTCCAAGCTAGTCATAGCTGGTCATAGCTAGTCTTGACTTGTCATAGCTGGTCCAGGCCGGAACCGGTCCAAGCTAGTCGTAGCCAGGATACTACCAGCGCAGGGACAAATCCCTACACCAGGTAAGTATCGAGTGAAGCTCTCAGCCAGAAGGTCGACAAAGCGAGCGGTCCGCGAACAGATACTACACTCTGATCCAGGCCGAGCAGCCTCATCGCCAAAATACACCAATTCGAAAAACCTTTCGATTCGAGAACACCAACTGCTTTTATCGGCCGAGCATTTTTTCATTCGTCGACAGCTGGGAGAGGACGCCAAGTAATTTGCATATCAAAGTACTTTTATAGAGACTCCTGCGATGTACTTGTTTTTCACCTAAACATTCCGTCTTCAGCATGCCATGCGGAATACGTGTCCTTTTGTTTGTTAATTAATTTTCTTTTCCGTCGTAGGATACACGCGACGCTCTGTCGCTTGGTTTGACCAGGTAAGTTGCCGTTTTGTTCTCTATAGAAATATTCCACGGTTTTAAATCTAGATTCTTATCATAGCCTAGCTGCAAATCAAGGTTTGATATTCCAGATAATCTTGATTTGTTCCAAGGGTTTCCATCAACTTTATGGGCACGTGGCCGAGTCCTTAGAACATCCGCTTTTTTTAACATAAAACCCGTGTTCGAATCTCACTATGGTCGATTTGTCAGGAAGGTAACTTCTTGATGCTATCGGTCTGGATTAGTCGATACCAACGTGGGGCATTTTTGGAAAGTGCCTGGAAACCATACCATGTTTTGACCCAAGCAAGAGTGAAATTGGGTTGACGGAACCGTTGGGAGCCGTCGATGGTTGTACTAGCACGAAGTCACAAGTCATCGTGACCGAGGTTTTGAGCGTGCTGGCCGTGTTCAGATTCTTGACCATGCTAGATAACGAGCTCTCTCCCAGAAACTGTAACTGAGGTTCGCTCAGCATAGTTGCAGGGTGGGCTCTGTGGGTGTTGAACAAACGCAAATGTTTCTGAGCAAGCGTCTGCTAGCTTACCGTCCCAAGAAACGTGCTTCCTCGGATACGAGTGGTCGCTGATTCATCAATTTAATGTTAGCGTAACGTAAAACGTAGCCTGCCAAAGGCCATTGTCTTAGACAGGCAACGTTAGTACCTTAGTCCGTTTTTAGGTAAAAACAGTCGGCAATGTCTAATGATGGCCATTAATTAGCTAATCACTTCCTTAATCTGGTCTATGGTCTGATATAAAGAGTGTGTCTCACTCGATGTCGCTTCAGTATAGAACTTGCTTTCAGTATCGAATCAGGCGATCCAAGGGGCCAGTTTCAGTCACATAAAAAACTGCCCGGCGTCGAATGCAGTATTACGTGACCTCACCGCTGTACCTTCGTTGCCATCGTGGGAATTAATAGTATCACAGAGAGGTCTATAAACACCCACCCTAGAGGAGTGTTAGGCAGTGTGTCAGAAATCATGCATGAGTATGTGGTCAAAGTTCGCATGAGGGTTCTGGGGCATAATGACAAAATACTGGAGAGAAACAAGTTCTTTTCAATGCCAATAGCACAGATGGGTTACAGGGAGTGAAATTAAAAGTGAAAGACTGAGAATAGGGAGGATTGAGGCAATGACAAAAGATGAACGGGATTCAAGAAGACAGAAGATGGCGATTGACGTTGCATTTAAAATTTTGAAGATTGTAGTTATCAGGGGAGCAAGTAAACGGAGGGGAGTTTCATAGGTTGGAAGTGCAAGAAAATAAATTGTTGAAGTAGAAGTGGCGGTTATATTTAGCTATTTCAAAAGTAAAAGAGTGGGACCTAAAAGCCAGTCTAGTAGCACGCTTAAATTAATGTAGTCGGGGCACCAGTGGAAAAAAAAACTCGTCAGAGCTGTTGACATGAAAATATTTATAGAAAAAGCAGAGAGTAGCCACGTCAGGACGGTAAGAAAGTTAATAAAGTCGAGATGTCTGGTGAGGATTGATTACTTTACAGATGCTTCTTTGGATTTTGTAAAGAAATTCAAGATGTAGAGCAGGAGTACCAGTCCAGATCTGGTAACAGTATTCAATATACCGACCAATGGTAGATCTGTAAATGTGCAAGATGAGAAAATACGACTCGAGTCTGCTGCGAGAAACTGAGTTTTTTGTGACGTGTCAGACAATTTTTTTTCGCCAGCATCCACCTTGCACATATAAATCTATGATTCGCCATCCATTGAATATCATTGCCAGATCTGGTTTGGTGTTTCATCTATGTATAGTGAGATACTGGACAAAATCCACCCAAAAGAATCTGTAATATTATAGGTCCTGTACTAACATCTCGACCTCAGTAATTTTCCCACCGCCGTCACGTTGTTTCCCAGAGCCTTTTTTCTATGAATATTTTAATGGCAATTGTTCTCTTGAGCTTTTCCTCTTAGGTACTCGAATTCATAACTATAAGCGTTGTACTAGATTGACAGTTAGGTCTCATCATACACCCTTGTGTAAATTAATTGAAACAAAATGAATAATTCCGTTTTTATTTACATTTTTTCGTATTTTTCCAATGAAACATGACCCATTGCACATATTAGTACTTCTCATGTTCATTCCACGAAGTCGATCCTTGCAGAGTGACCACAGATTCTCGATTCGATTTAAATCAGGAGAGTTTCCGTGCCAGTCTATAGTACTTTGATTTGCTCACTGGTAAAGCTTGTCAGTGTGTTCGGGCAGTGTTCGTATGCTTCCTTGGAGTAACGACCATCACAAACAATGGCCGTTAGACAACTAATCGACAGTCGAGACATTAGTGTCTGGGCGTGATAAAAATATCTGATGCAATCACGGATGACGCAAATATTTTTCAAGCCTAAACAAATTTCATCATACACCCCCAAAATAGATTCATATACTGCACATCACTGTAAAATGACTTAATGTGAGGAAAAAAAAAGAAATCGATTACACCTTGTCACTCCAGTGGATCTATTAATTTGAACAAGGGTGTAGATTGGCAGTTAGGTCTCATTATTTTAGAGTTGAAATTGCTAAATGTGACTGTAAGGTTGAATAGTTTGTTCGTTCACACTTCTCGCTTCTGGCACCCTGTTCTTTTTTTATTGTCCTTTTCTCCTCGGTAACGTTTTCTCAGTTTCCTTCACTCTGTTGTCTTTAATCTTCAGTCCCCCTCCCCTTGAGTCTTAGTAGTTTTATCACCTTTCTTGGGGTGAAATGATTAAAAAAACTGTCCTGCATTTCAATTGTAATCTGTGGTGTCATTCTGATGATAAATATTGCGTTTCTTGTTCTAATGTCATTAACGGAGACAGACTTTTTGTCCTATTTACCGTCGGATTCGGCTACGCACTTGATTCATCAGAATTTGTATGAGTTATGTGTCTCATTAAGCTGATTGATGTCGTTCAATTAATTTTATTTAACTTTGCAGTTATTCAGTACTATATATATATATATATATATATATATATATATATATATATATATATCATAGTAAAAAAAAGGAAGTACATTAAGATATGTAATCCGGTGTTCTTATTGATATTTTTAAAAACAGTGCTCAATGTAAATTTACAGAGCATAAACAGAACTAATGCTTTAAAATTAATATAATTGAATTTGAAGATTTTGTTTCCTGTTTTTGAAACATGGTAATTCCTGTGTAGCGATGCAACCATATTTTTAAATCAGTTAATATATATATATATATATATATATATATATATATATATATATGTATATATATATATATATAAGTGTGTGTGTGTGTGTGTGTGTGTGTGTGTGTGTGTGTGTGTGTATGTGTGTGTATTTAGGCAGCAATTCTTCTTTCATGCACATTTTATTGAATACGACAGACAAGGTGCATTTATTTAGTTTTTTATACAATTTCTCATGCGATCTAATAATTTTTTGCTTTTCAGATGATAAATTATATAAAAACTGTCCGAATGGTCTTTTTATCCGAGCGCTTTCGGCTATGCATTTAGCCATTTTCAAGGATTAAATATTTTAACAGTTAAAAATAAGAAATAGTTTGTTGTATGTATGTTTTATAAAATGTTTTCATTTTTCAAAACACTGTCAAGATATTGTGTCCATGTTCAAAGTTAATATTATTAAATGTTGTTTTTTTTGTTTTTATTAACAAGGATTCCATTATTTTTAGCCTTTTTTTTGCATGTAGATGATGCTATTATATTAGTGTTGTCAACAAGTATTTTACGAATAGTGTCCGGGAGGTCTCCATGAATATTTAAATGAGATCTAATTGAGCTATGGTCAGAAAGGTGTAGAGTGAGTCTGCGTGTCACACATGTTGTAGTGTGGCCTATATAATTATTTACGAATTTTGATTGATCAAGAATACAATTCCTTAATGGCCATTTAATATATATATATATATATATATATATATATATATATATATATATATATATATAAAGTAATTCATTGAGTCTGAGTGGCGAATCCTATGGTTACAGAGAACTTTAGTTCAGTTCCACCACGGAATATGTGAGCGAGCGGCGCTATATTAAGTCTGATTTGCTATCTCTTCGTCACCGAGGCCCGTTGGAACAGTTGGTATGACGTTTACGTAACAACCTAACTGTCAGGGTTTAAATTCTCGGTAGTGGATGCGCACTGCTGATGAGTCCCAAATATAGGACGAAACGGCCGTCCAGTGCTTTCTGCATTCTGGTGAGGATTCTTCTAGACTCGATGAATTACTTAATTATAATTATCTCAAATGCTCCTAATAATTTCTATCACTTGTATATCCTTGCTTGAACCGGCTACTAATACTTGGTAGTGGAGGCGCACTGCTGATGAGTCCCAAATATAGGACGAAACGGCCGTCCAGTGCTTTCTGCATTCTGTTGAGTTTTCTTCTAGACTCGATGAATTACTTAATTATAATTATCTCAAATCCTCCTAATAATTTCTATCACTTGTATATCCTTGCTTGAACCGGCTACTAATTCTTGGTAGTGGATGCGCACTGCTGATGAGTCCCAAATATAGGACGAAACGGCCGTCCAGTGCTTTCTGCATTCTGCTGAGGTTTCTTCTAGACTCGATGAATTACTTAATTATCAAATCCTCCTTACAAATTCTATCATATATATATATATATATATATATATATATATATATATATATATATATATATATATATACATATATATATATAAATGAAGAGAATGAATAAACAGATTTAGAATCCAAAGTTCTTTAGTATCTACTTTTTTGAAAGGGGTTCTCAAGGTAGAGTATAATATTTTTAATGAAATTTTTATTTAAAAATATTTGACATTGCGACACGGAAATTTCTCTGTTTCTGGACTTAAATTTTTCATCGGGCAATGTGCGGTAATTTTTGATGAAAATGATTTACTTTTGAAAACAGAGAAGAACAGGTTTGCTTATTAAACAGTTAAGTAGGAGTGGGGAACTAAATTTTAAAATCTTATGGGTGTGTCTCTGTTGACTAATCAAAAGACAGATAAAATCTAACACAGAAAAGCTAAAAATATAGGTTAGATGTTAGGGAGTATTCATACATGTCTCGGGGAAGTGTCATATTAAGACACGACCTCGTACTTCCGGTTAAGAATATTCATTTAAGTTACAAAGAAATAATCTGAGAGCTATGTATATCTCTAATAATTATTAACTCCTTTAATCAGTGTATTATTTTTTAATATCAAAATTGCGATCAATCGGTGAGCAATGAACGCATTTGACGCATTGTTTTGTAAAATGTCTCTTTTGTGTTCATATAATCTTTTATTTAAATTCCTTGAGGTTTCTCCTATGTATTTTTTGCGGCAATTATTACCAGCGATTGAGTAAATTTCTCCTTCAAGTTTTAGCTCTTTGTTTTGTTTAGTACTAAGTTTTTATTGTTTTAGATGCAGTAGTAACAATTTTTATGTTGAGTTTAGAAAGATTCTTTCCAATTGTAGATATGATAGTGTTAACTGCTCGGACAATATATTTTTTTGGTTCATTGGGTTTGTCAGGAGGGGCCTATTTCAACTACGAAAACTTATTCAACTTATTCATTCTACGAGTCTTATTCAGCCCCGCTATATAAACTGAGTTCGTGTCGCAATTAGAAATTTAGCTGTAGAAAAATTAATACAGAATTTGTCCATGTATCCACACACCCATAGTAATATACACGCTGACATATATCATACTCACTCACTCCCTAAGAACCAAATAACATACACACACACTTAACAGAGACACATCCCATTTCCAGGAACCAATAAATCTGTCAAAATGACCAAGGGAATTCAGAGCAGCATGAATCCATCCAGCTCTTATCTCAAATAACAACTTAAAAGAGACTGTTTGACCAACACAAGGTCTTACCAAAATTCATGTTAAAAAAAATAAAAAAACAAATGAAAACTACAGACAAAAGTTCATTTTCTCTATCAAGACATTCATTTCTGCTGTTCACTGCTACCAGCAAGCAGAATTTTTTTCTCCTGATGATGGCCATGTTGGCCGAAACTAGTCGAGGAATCAAAATGGAATAATAATAAAAACGAAAGGATATTAATATACAACCCAGTGTGTCTGAAGGTTTTAATTTTTAAAATATTTTTTATTGTTCAGTATATATATATATATATATATATATATATATATATATATATATATATATATATGATTTAAATAAAAACAGACCACTTTAAGGTTCCATGTAATAAATTATTTCACCACAGCCCTTTTAAAGGACCGCGGATCATCAGTTTTTACTTCCAAAGGTTGAAACGAAAAATGAAAAGAAATTTACACATTTTTGACGGGCAGTACTAAGTATATGTAAATTAACGAAGCGAGGAAGTGAGGGAGGAGAGAGACATGATTGAGTTAGATGTAACATTTCTATTCTTTCAAATTTAATACTGTTTGAGGAAGTTCAGACATTGACACATTAAACCAGTTCACTTAACGGAAGTTATATATGGATATGGAAGGGAGAGAGGAGAAAAAGGCATAAAGAGAAAAAGAGAGGACCCAGCACCTGAAGATTGCGTTCTGCCTGAAAATTCCAGACGTATGTCTATTTATTAATATATAGGTTATAGCCATATTATATATATATATATATATATATATATATATATATTCTTAGAGAGGTTTGTTTAGGAAACTCTAGTTGCACCCCTATATATATATATATATATATGTAAGTATACGGAAACATCTAAGAAGATATATGAAATTACCCATGTATATCAGTACACGTGTACCCGTATAAGTGACTGCAGATGTGAAAGAACGTATGTGTATGAAATTCACATACATGTGTTTACAATATATGATGGAGCATGATCTCTAATATTGCGTTAAAATGCCACTCCATATTAAATTAATACTAAATTTTAAGTAACAGAATTTACCAATGTAAAAATAGTCACTAATCAAACTCATAAATAAAATTCAAACTGATAAAGATATCACCTTAATAATCACTTACTACTAGATGTAAACTTATATTTGAGTAAAAGTTTCTAGTGTTTTAATGTAAATTCTATATTTTTTTAATCGACTATTTCACATTAAATCCCCAAAATGTCCGTAATAAGTTTTTTTTTTAAAAAACTTTAACATATAATTAAATGGCTTAGACTGTTTAAACAAAAACAAAAAAAAATTACGAAATCTCAAAGTAAAGAAAAACACAACGCCTATTCCAATGGAAGTTAATGACACTTTTTACAACTTCCTTTTTTTTTCTCTTCATTTTTTTTTTTCTCTTTTTCTTTTTTTCTTTTTTTCTTTATATGCGTTTTGGTCTATCCTCCTCCTATATCAAGATTTAAAGTGTCAATGTCTAGATTTCAGCGAAAATTTAAATTTGAAACAATGGAAATGTTACATCTAACTCAACGCTGTCTCTCTACCCCCTACACTGCTCCCACTTCGTTAATTTCCTTATTATTGCCCGTCATAAATGTGTAAATTTATTTTCATTTTTTCATTTCAACATTTGGAAATAAATCTGATGATCCACTGTCCTTTAAAAGGGCTGTGGTGAAATAATTTATTATATGGAACCTTAAGGTAATCTGTTTTTATTTAAATTATTAGCTCTGATTTACATTGAGCTCTCTGGATTCTATCCTCATTGGGTCTACCCACACGGATTACCTAGTTTTTCGTAAACTATATATATATATATATATATATATATATATATATATATATATATATATATATATATATATATATATATATTATCACGCATTGAGCGCTTGTGTTATTAAAATAGGGCTCGATGCGATATAATAGGGGCTATAACCTATATATTGATAAATAGACATACGTCTGGAATTTTCAGGTAGAACGCAATCTTCAGGTGCTGTGCTAAAACTGACCTTTACATAATTAAATTCTTGGTTGCAGCAGTGATGAAGTGGCCCATATTTTACACGGTGATTGTTTCTTTTTTAAAAATTTAATATTTAAAATAAACGTTTCGATAACCAGATACATTTAACCTACCATTTGTTATTATTATTTGTATATGTTATGGTTCCTGGTGTGTATCCTGTAGAACTGGGCACAAACTATACTCCTTAGGACCTATCCGAGAATTGTCATTTAATTGATAGCACTTTTCTTAGTGTATGGGATGTTCCGAGGAGGGCGATCTTATGGGAAACTTGTATGTTGATGTTACCTGGGACACTGTTAGTAAAATTGTCCATTCCTTTTCTCACGAGTCCCAGAGCTCCGATTTCTATTGGTACAGTCTCAGACTTCATTCCCCACATCCTGTTAATCTCGATCTCTAGGTCCTTGTATTTGGACAATTTCTCGATATTTTTCAAGGAAGTGTTTCTCTTTGATGGTACTGCTATGTCAATAAACATACACTTCCGGGATTTATTGTCTTTTATGATAATATCAAGTCTATTGGCTTTTATTTCTGTGTCAGTTTGAATTGGAATGCTCCAATTATTATTATTATTATTATTATTATTATTATTATTATTATTTTTATTTCCTTTGATATCTGGCGTTTACACATTTCTTTCCGGGTCCCGCCCAGGGACCTAAGGTTAGAAATGGCATCATGACACTTTCCACTGCAAAAAAAAAAAAATAATTACATGGATAAAGCCCTTCGTAAAGTGTGGGCTGTACTTGTCAGAACATTTTTTTGTATCTCTTTGAAGCATGGACTTCCAGGGATCCCTTCAATCAGCCTACTGGAATCTTTTCCAACCAGTCCAAGGGCTCCAACTACAACAGGAATTGTTGATGTTCCCATGTGCCACATTTTTGAGATTTCTATTTCAAGGTCCTTGTATTTTGACAGTTTTTCGAATATCTTCAAAGACACATTGCAGTCTGCAGGGACTGCCATATAAATAAGGAGGCATTTTTTTTGTTTGTGATCTTTAATAACAATGTCTGGGCGGTTGGCTTTGATTGTTCTGTCAGTGTGTATTGTGTAGTCCCATAGAATTGTAACAGGTCCTATCTCCGTAACCGGGTCAGGGTGGTGTTCGTACCAATTTCTTCCAGTTTCCTTCCCATAGGAGTTGCAAATTTTCCAGTGCAGATATTGGCCCACTCTGTCATGCCGGGTTTTATATTCAGTGGGTGCCAATATCGTGCAACCTGATATAAGATGATCAATGGTTTCTGGATATTTGTCACAGAATCTGCATCTTGGGCTAACACAGTATTTTAGTATATGTGCTTGATAATTCCTAGTTAACAAGCATTGGTCTTGTGCAGCAATGATAAAACCCTCAGTTTCACCTTTCAACCCTGCACTACGTAGCCACTGATGGGTGCGGTTTATATCTACGTCTGCTTGTTTGGTACGGGCAGAGTATTGGCCATGGAGCGGTTTATTTTGCCATTGTTTCTTTATCTGGTCGGTCGCATTTCTCTTTGCATTCTTTTTTAAGTTTTTTGCAGCTTCAGCCGGTGTACAGTGATGTATTTGAATTTCTGTGCCCATTTGAAGCTCTTTTTTGAATTTTTCGGCTTCCTTTACTACAGAGTAGAGACACTTACTACTTTTATGTTCCTTGACACATACCATCATCCAGTCTTCTGTATTTTCCAAATATCTTTGGAGGCCAATTCTTGTACTTTTGTAGGATAGTTCTAGTTGTTATTATTATTATTATTATTATTATTATTATTATTATTATTATTATTATTATTATTATTTCCTTTGATTTATCAGTCTTCATTCCCCACAATCTGTTAATCCTGATCTCCAGGTCCTTGTATTGGGACAATTTCTCGATAATTTTCATGGAGGTGATTCAGATGGTACTGCTATGTCAATGAACATGCACTTCCTGAATTTCTAGTTTTTAATGGTATGATTATTATTATTATTATTTGTGTATGTTATGTTTCCTGCTTCATATCCTGTCCAGTCGTGTCTAATCTATGGTCCTTAGCCCCATAGAAGAATTGTCATTTAATTGATAGCACTTTTCTTAGTGTACGAGATGTTCCGAGTAGAGCCATCTCATGGGCAACTTGTATGTTGATGTTACATGGGACACTATTAGTAAAATTGTCCATTCCTTTTCTCACGAGGCCCAGTGTTCCGTTTACTATTGGTACGTCAGTCTCAGTCTTCATTCCACACATCCTGTTAATCTCGATCTCCAGGTCCTTGTATTTGGTCAATTTCCCGATAATTTTCATGGAGGTGTTTCTGTCTGATGGTACTGCTATATCAATAAGCATACACTTCCTGAATTTATTGTCTTCTATAATAATATCAGGTCTGTTGACTTTTATTTCTCTGTCAGTTTGAATTGAAATGTCCCAGAGGATAGTTACATCGCTATTTTGGAATAATCAGTCCTTCTTGTCTCAGATTTCAACCCGGTGCTCCTTAACGACTGATGTGTTTTCTGTTGGCCCACATTTGTTTCTTTCGTTCTTTTTAGGTATTTGCCATGTAACGCCTTTCCTCCTATTTTTTTTTTTTGCAATTTCATTTGGCGAAGTTGTTTTGCTTTCTGCTTCATCCGTTTGGCCTAAATGGTATTCGTTCCGTTTCTTGTTGGTAGAATTTCAGGTACATTAAGATGTTTCTTGAAGAGTGCAGCTTCTTTGTTGACGGAGCGGATTTGGTGTTTTAGGATTTTAGGTTGTAGGGGACCGGCGGGTTAATGCGAGGATAAAATCTCTGGACTAAGACTTCCTGCTGGCCAGTCCCGCTACATAGTAATGTTGGACTATGATGGAGTCCAAAGAAAGCAAAATAAAACGAACAAGACAGATATATATGTACAAAACAAATATATATTAATGACAAACAGATTGATACAAGAATTACAAATACATCATTTAAAACATGAATAAAACGTTAGTGTCTGTATGGTAAAGTTGTTTGTGTGTGTGTGTTGAATTGAATATGTCCGTACGGTTGTGAATTTCGTTTTAGCGTGTTCCCAGAATATGGGAAACGCTGGTTGTTTATTAGAGTTCACATATTGGATATGTTAGAGAAAGTTTTTGTACCTCGCCCCACGTGCGAGGTTTCGGCCCGCGGCCGAAATCGAGATAGTTCTCGCACGTGCGCGTAAGCAGAGAAAAGGCGAAAGGTCAACCAGTATTTATACTCCCGGGAGAGAGAGACCCCTGTTGAAAGGGTTACGAAACGAAGAGGAGATAACCCGATAAGGTTTACAGGAGAGGGTCATTGGTTTTTGTGTGGTATGCTTCCAATCCGCTTGTAGTAGTTTTTAGAGTTAGTCCAAGTTGGATTAGACCTTGGCCCCCTCCTAAATTATTATTATTAAGTAGAGAATGGTAATGAGAAAGACTGGACTGTCATGGTTGTTGTGCTAACGTTCTTGGACCCGCCTGTTAATATTATTATTTATTCGAACAGTTCTATTAAAGGATCATAAATAAAAATTGAAAACTGGAAAACAAGAACTTAAAGGACTATTGTCCTCATCTTTGTCGCCATATTTATTAAAACGTTTCAGCCACTGTACGCTCTGGCTTTCTTCAGGTGGTTGGAATGTCGAACTGAATCCTTTATTTCGACATTCCAACCACTTGAAGAAGGCTGGAGCGTACAACAGCCGAAACGTTGTAATAAATATGGCGACAAGGATGAGGACAATAGTCCGAATAATGTTAATAGTGTACATAATACCTCATCTCAAAAATATAAACAGATACTGAAAGGCCGAAACGTTGTAATAAATATGGCAACAAAGATGAGGACAATAGTCCGAATAATGTAAATAGTGTACACAATACCTCATCTCAGAAATATAGACAGATACTGAAAGGCCGAAACGTTGTGATAAATATGGCAACAAAGATGAGGACAATAGTCCGAATAATGTAAATAGTGTACACAATACCTCATCTCAGAAATATAGACAGATACTGAAAGGCCGAAACGTTGTGATAAATATGGCAACAAAGATGAGGACAATAGTCCGAATAATGTAAATAGTGTATATAATACCTCATCTCAGAAATATAGACAGATACTGAAAGGCCGAAACGTTGTGATAAATATGGCAACAAAGATGAGGACAATAGTCCGAATAATGTAAATAGTGTACATAATACCTCATCTCAGAAATATAGACAGATACTGAAAGGCCGAAACGTTGTGATAAATATGGCAACAAAGATGAGGACAATAGTCCGAATAATGTAAATAGTGTACATAATACCTCATCTCAGAAATATAGACAGATACTGAAAGGCCGAAACGTTGTGATAAATATGGCAACAAAGATGAGGACAATAGTCCGAATAATGTAAATAGTGTACATAATACCTCATCTCAGAAATATAAACTGATACTGAAGAACTTAAAGATAAAATGAATCTTATCGAGAAACAATTACTAAGCAAAATACCAAAAGAAGTTGTAAGCCTTAATTAAAAGAAAAAATTATTACTACTATTTTTATAGCATAAGTCGGAGAATTTATAACTACCTCGACCACTTGGAAAGCTATTCTGTATTCCTTGCAGATATCTCTTTCATTTGGTGTTGTCGTTCGTCTTTTCCTCGAATACATTTTTGCTACCCGGCTCTCACATCATATACCCATTTCATTTGGGAAGCTCCTCACACTGATCCAGTGCCCAGTCGCACCGCTCCGCTTCAACGAACTGCAAAACGAAAAGTTCGACATTTCTTCGTGTGTCAATCGAGTTAACATGTGTCATTCTCCGTGACATTTACAGCAAAATTTCGAGACATTTCCCTATCCTCACTCCCAAACCCAAACCAACCAAGTCTACACCCTCTCCCCGATCTCAGGAGGCAGTTACGGTCATACGTCTCTCAACTACTGACCCCAGTTAGAGCGCACGTGCTCGCCAAGTTGCCGCTTGTGATATGATAAGGCGAATATACATCGTTCTTTTTCCGATGAACAGGCAGTTTGTGTATCGAACAACGACAGAGGTGTTAACCTCAACAGAAAATGAAGAAACTCGAAACATTTTCCGATTATTATTATTATTATTATTTTTATTTTAATTATTTCACCCAAAGCAAGGCAATAAAGCCACTAAAGCACTAGGGGTTACTGAGTGTGAAAGAATAAAAAAAAAAACATTATTAAGCGGCTAGAAGAATAAAAGAAGAGGAATCAAGAAGACAGTAGATAACGATTGCTATTGCGTTTAATTTTTTGAAGATCAAAGTTCCCTTGGAAAGAGAGTTCCACAAGCGAGAAGTACGATACAAGAAACTATTAGCATAGAACTTACGGTTATAAACTAGCCATTTCAACTATAAAATGATGAGACCTAGCCGCCAATCTAGACTTGCGCTTAAAGTTATCAATTCTCGATACCATAGAGGAAGGTAATATTTATTTTGAATAACACCAATAAAAAGAAGGCAGGAGGTGGGATGGGGAAGGCTGGTCTTTAACCTGTCTCATCTTAAACTTAGGTAGCCACAATTACTGACCCAATGACACCATATTATCTCTTACACCAAAACAACACCTTCTTACTTATCATTCTTACTACAGTCACCATAATGCCTCGAGGTCTCTATGAAGTCCTTATGTACAATTTGTCTGTGGAGATGGGGAATAAAAATAACAACTTTTAAAATAAAACACCGATACCATAGTGGAAAGTTCACCAGAACAATTACCATGAAAGTATTTATAGAAAAGGGAAACAACATTACAAGGTGAGAAAGTGACTGAAGCCGACATACCAGGTTAGGACCAATAACATTGCAGATTTTTTTATTATTTTGGGGGATTTTATCAAGAATCTCTAAATATATAGTAGGAGCGCCAGACCATATGTGGCAGTAATATTCGAAGCATGGACGAATGGTAAACTTATAAATATGTAATATAGATTCTGGTGAAAAAAAGTGTTTAGCACCACACAACTTTCCTAGCAGTAGATCTGGCAATTGATTCAATATAGTCTTCCCACTTCATGCCAGCAGAGAACATTAACTCGAGAAGACGCAACGAGTCTCCCTCCTGGAGGTTAGCATCAGCCATGTTGATGGAAGGCAGAAAAAGATCTGGTAGTTGATTAATAGAGAGCAGATTTTATTTTGAAGCGTTAAAATGAACAAGCCATTTCTTGCCCCCGTTATCAGTAGGTATTAGGTTCTTTTTTGAGATCAGCGGCCAGTTTGACCTCATCGAACCGATCAGATTTACAGGAGTAAATAGTTGTATCATCAGCGTAGATAATGATTTGAGAACTGAAGACATCAGGAAGGTCATTGATGAAAATTGGGAACAAGGTAGATCCCATGATAGAGCCCTGGGGTACACTTGCATCTATGCAAAAGATCTAGATTTCTAAAAATATGAAGAGTGAAAAAGAAAAAAAGACACATAAATGGGTAGCTATTTCGAACAATTAACAGCCCAACTGAATCTCTTTAGTAATCTTAATTTAATTTAACTGTTTTATCTGTGGAAATCATTTAGGGATAAATATTGAAACTGGCAATCGTAAGCAAGATCTAATTTGTTTAACGGCACAACAACTACTATATGGGTCATTTAATGCCGAAATTTAATTTTCTTGTGGGCTTTGAAGTAATAAAACATGATATATTTTATTTACATTATTCAGGCTCTTGTTCTCATGTTGCCATATTTATCACAACGTTTCGGCCGTTGTACGCTCCGGCCTTCTTAAGATGGTTGGAATGTTGAACTGGACCCTTTATTTTTGCTCGCTGGGGTAGACTGTTCTAGTTCCACGTCCCATGTCCTTAAGGACACATGGCACAGTGGATAAAGGCGTTAGTTAGATCCAGTGACAATACCCAAAGAGTTGTGAGTTCAATACCTGATTAAGGCGGTGGAGAACTTGGAGAGGGGAATTAACGAAAGATAACTGATAACTGATATCCATTAGACATGGCACGTGGAACTAAAACAGTCTACCCAGGCGAGCTTAATAAAAGGTTCAGTTCGACATTCCCAGCACCTGAAGAAGGCTGGAGCGTACAACGGCCGAAAAATTGTGATAATGTTGTGGAGAAGACCCCTTTTACACAAGATGGACTCGTCCAAAGTATACTTATACTGACAGAGAGAATACCTGCCGATTGAGATACGTTGAGTCAGGGTTGAGATACGTTGAGTCAGGGTGAGAGATACGGAGACAGACACAGGGTGTTCACAGAGAGTTATACGAGAGTCCAGAGAGAGAGATAATTACGGCTTCACTTACAGAGACTTGTACATATACTTTCTACTAACCCGCATTCCTGGACTACTAATCTTCACTTCAAGTCTGTATTCTTACGTTTAATACACTTATTTTTCTATCTCAATTACTGGCGTTGTTTATTTATTTGTGCAGAATTCCATTTCCAGAATCCACAACAGATAAATATGGCAACAAAGATGAGTTCAATAGCCCGAATAATGTAAATAGTGTACATAACACCTCATCTCAGAAATATAGACAGATAATGATATATATTATTCTGCTTTCACAATAGAATACATGGTAGATGATACTCAGCTTTTGTGCATATACATGTTTGCAAGGATATGATTACTAGAGGCAGTGATATGTGTGTTTTATGTTGTACTTTTATTGAAGTTATATTTTGGAATACAGTTTGATTTCTTTAAGTAATTGTAGGATATTATATGGATTAATGTCAGGAAAGACTTCTTTTATGTTGGGTGTTTGGTTTATTTTGATTAGCGGCATATCAACACCTCTATGGGGTATTTAACACCGAAAACTAAATATTTTGAAAACAATTTTATAGTCTCAATTAAATATATTTTGAAGGCAGTAGTACAGTGGTGGAAATAATTATGAGACACCCCATGAAACTGTTAATAATTTTCTTATTATTGCACAAATTTCTTTGAAAATTTGTGTGTGGTACCTAGATCCGATGGGTATTAGTATACATATTCGATTTTACAACAACTTTCCACCCCCAAAATTATTAAGAAAAATACATTTTCGAGGTTGGAAATAAGCATAAGATAGTTTTGAAAATTTGTATTTAACAGCAAAATTGTATAAAATACAATATTTACATCTATTCCCTTTCAATTGTAATTCTTCAACGCACCTGTTTTGTATTGAATCAATATTTTTCTGAGAGTTTCATTCCAATACCGTTTAATACAAGATTTTAAAGTTTCTCTATCTTGAAATTGCCATTTACTTTTGTATAATCTTCTTGACAAAATTCCCCCAAAATTCTTTGTTGGGTTTAAATCTGGAGACTTAGTGGGCCAGTCCAAAACTTCAATATTTTTTGTTTTAAACCAATCTTTCAAGAGCTTAGAAGTGTGCATGGCTGCGTTGTCCTGTTGAAAAATGGGAATATAGATGTCTAGACGATTCATAAATGGGACAAGACTTTTTTCAACACATTGATATATCGAGCAGAGTTTTGTTTCCCTTCCATCACTACTAAATCAGCCTTTCCAGACACAGAAAAAGTTCCCCAAACCATAACAGATCCTCCTCCAAATAGTCTTTTAGAAAACAGCTGCTTCTCCTTTCTTAAATCATGCCAATAACACTGGTAGCCGTCGGGCCCATCCAAATTAGCCTTTTTCTCATCAGAAAACACCACGATTTCCCATTTCTCCTTTGTCCTTATTACTTTTTTCTTCTTGTGTTTAGCAATCAAAGCAGTGGCTGTCTTCCTGTTTCGATACACGAGAGTTGGCGATTAATTGAGAAGTTGAAGAATTCTTCTTGGAGTGATGGGTAAATTCTGAGATTTTTGCAGATCTCTTGATCTTGATTGTCCTTTAGAAACTTCTCGAAAAAGTCGACCTCTGGCTGCATTTGTAATTTTAGGTGGACGACCTGGCCGTCTTCTGGTGCCATACGATTCAGGGTCCTTTAGATAATGTCTCACAACTGTTCGAGATCTCGACAGTTCTCATGCAATGAAAGTTATAGATTTTCTTTCCATTTTATAAGCAGAAATTTGCGCTTTTTCATCTTCATTAAGGGGGGGGAGTTCCTAGGCATTTTGCAGTAGCTGTATTCAATTATGAAATATTTAAAAAAGACTCACGTGGCTTAAAATCATAAGAGTCTTTTTATAATCTGCACATGCACTTATTCTTCCTTTGGCATTCTGAAGTAGACCAGATGTACACATTTTCAAAACTGTCTTATAATTATTTTCACCCTTGAAAACAAAGTTTTGTTAATAACGTTTTTTGGTGGAAAGTTGTTATAAAATCGCAGGAAAAAAATGGAGGAAGAGCAGGTAGGAGTGGTAAAGGAGAGGATGTGGAGAAAGATGGTGGATCGATCAAGGCAAGGGGGTTACAGAAGATTTGGAGCGAGAGCAGATAGGAATGAAAGGTGAAAGGATGTGGAGAAGGGAAGTGGATAGATCAAGGCAGCTGGAGATGTCGATTGACGTTACACTTAAATAGTTGGAGATTATATTTGTCAGGGAAACAGGAATAAGGAAGGGAGTTCCACAGGCGAGATGGGCGAGACATGAAGCTATTGGAGTAGAAGAGACGTCTACATCTAACAGTTTCAACGGTGAAGGGGTGGGAACGGGATGCCAGCCTCGTAGGACGTTTAAATTCATGAGACCTAGGAACCAGCGAAAGCAGCTCATCGGAGCAATTACCGTGAAAGTATTTGTAAAAAAGACAGAGCGAGGCAAGGCGCGTCTGTGAGAGAGCGACTGCAGACGAGATGACAGGTTAGGGCCAATTACGTTGCATATCCGTCTCAAGATCTTATCAAGAACCCTGAGGCAAACTGCAGGGGCTCCAGACCATATATGGCAGCAATACTCCATGCAAGGGCGAATGGTTGATTTATAGATTTGGAGGATCGATTCCGGGGAGAAAAATTTCCTGGCTCGGAACAGGGAGCCAACTTTCCTTGCGGTGGATGATGCAATTGACTCGATGTATTTGTTCCATCTCAGATCAGCGGACAACGTGAGACCGAGCAGCCGCAGAGAGGAGCTCTCGAGAAGTTGGTCTTCAGACATTATAATGGGATGCAGGGATGGATCCCTGTGGTGGTTAATAGAGAGCATTGTTGGTCATTTTGTTATAAATATGTATTTTTGGTAATTTTTTTAATATAAATATGTAATTTGTTTTATATTAATATATAACATTTTATATAGATATGTAATTTTTTATATATTAATATGTAAAGTTTTTATATATAAATATGTATTTTTATACTTTCATCGTATTTTGTTATTGTTTGGAGGTTTACTATTTGCCCATAGCTTGGACCCTAACAGTTGCTACCACCCCGGAGCAGGGTAGATCTAGGAACAATAGCAATTAAGAGGTGGTTTCCACGCTTTTCAAAACTTCCTATATCCCGATCAGAGGCCTTGCTGCCGGATGTAGTTTATCATCGAAAGCAAGAAATCTGCGTTCCCGAGTTTCAGAATTCTGTCTGTAACGATCAATTTCAGAGAGATTTTCAAAAAGTTATTGTCAGTGGTCAAGAATTACTGCAAGCATTACTTCTTTGTGATGATGTTAAGGCTTAGATGAAGATTTTCCAAAAGAAATGTATTAAAAATGAGTAAGAGAAGGAATATCGCTGGCTCAAGTATTATTGCAGGCGTTACGAACAAAATATGGTTATATATAAAATAATGTATAATAAAGTATAAAGTGGAAAGATTATATAGCGTCATTTGATATTTTGTTTTTTATTCTTTCTAACATTCATTCCCCAAACCTTCTTTTCTAATTTTCTTCTTCCTTTACTATCTTTCTTTCTTTCTTTCTTTCTTTTTTTCTTTCTTTCTTTTTTTCTTTCTTTCTTTCTTTCTTTCTTTCTTTCTGTCTTTCTTTCTTTCTACGTATTTTTTTCATCCTTTACTGCATTCATCTTGCCTTTTTTTTACTTTACTTCTTTCAAGTATTTTTTCACATCCGTAATTACTTCCATTTTGTCTTCTTCAGTTTATAAACGTTCTTTTTTCTTCTTTTTCTTTTTTGTACTTAACAGCCCAATATTTCTTTCTTTCTTTCTTTCTTTCATTTTTTCTTTACTTTCCAATCTTTCTGTCATTCTTTCTATATTTCTACTTTAGTTTTCAATCATTTTACTTTCTTTCTTTCTTTCTTTCTTTCTTTCTACTTTACTTTTCAATCATTTTTCTTCTTGCTTTCTTTCTTTATTTCCAATCTTTCTTTCATTCTTTCTATATTTCTACTTTAGTTTTCAATCATTTTACTTTCTTTCTTCCTTTCTTTCTTTCTGTCTGTCTCTCTTTCTTTCTTTCTTTCTTTCTTTCTTTCTACTTCACTTTCCAATCATTTTTGGTACTTAACTGTTCAATTCTTCTTTCTTTTTCTTTCTTTCTTTCTTTCTTTCTTTCTTTCTTTCTTTCTTTCTTTCTTTCTTTCTGCTTCAGTTTCCAGTCTTTCTTTCTTTCTTTCTTTCTGCTTCAGTTTCCAGTCTTTCTTTCTTTCTTTCTTTTCCAATCTTTCTTTCATACTTTCTATATTTCTACTTTAGTTTTCAATCATTTTACTTTCTTTCTTTCTTTCTTTCTGTCTCTCTCTCTTTCTTTCTTTCTTTCTACTTTACTTTTCAATCATTTTTCTTCTTTCTTTCTTTCTTTCTTTCTTTCTACTTCACTTTCCAATCATTTTTTGTACTTAACTGTTCAATTTTTCTTTCTTTCTTTCTTTCTTTCTTTCTTTCTTTCTTTACTTTTCAATAATTTTTTTCTTTCTTTCTTTCTTTCTTTCTTTCTTTCTGCTTCAGTTTCCAGTCTTTCTTTCTTTCTTTCTTTCTTTCTTTCTTTTCCAATCTTTCTTTCATTCTTTCTATATTTCTACTTTAGTTTTCAATCATTTTATTTTCTTTCTTTCTTTCTTTCTTTCTTCCTTTCTTTCTTTCTTTCTTTCTTTCTACTTCACTTTCCAATCATTTTTGGTACTTAACTGTTCAATTCTTCTTTCTTTCTTTCTTTCTTTCTTTCTTTCTTTCTTTCTTTCTTTCTTTCTTTCTTTCTTTCTTTCTTTCTGTCGTCCGAAACACAATAAGATTTTAGCTTCTGACTTACATCCAGAACATACAATTTATATTTTTCTATGCATAAACCATATCCTGTTATTCCCTAAATAGACATCAGACTTTTTCATTGGCCAATGAATTTCTTTAAAATGTTTTGGAAACACCCGCGTCTTATACAAAGGTTAATTCTCTCCATCTGATTTCGATACAATTGTACATTGAAAATGTCTTTCATGAACCAGGAATGAATTGGTAGATTATTTAAATCTATTATACAGTTAATTCTCTCAATTAATTTTAAGTATATACAGGGTGGGGGACTTTCATTTAACATCATTGCCCCAAATAAAAGACTTGAACGAATAATTTTGGAATAAATTCGATAAAATGTTGGAAAACCGACCGGACAGAATCATAGTCCTGTTAGACATTCAAATATTTTAAATCTGTTTATATACTAACTTGAACGAAAAATAATAAAAAAATAAACGAGGGAAAGAGAGGGAGGGAAACTAACACGAAGAAACTGACGAAAATCTACTCAAATGAAGGCTGTTTAATTGGTTGGGGAAGGTGGAAGTCAGGGAGGTGTCTATTTAAAAGTTTTATTTTGATGGGTCAATGATAAAACCCTGACTGAGAGTTAGTAATCAAAATATATGACATATATGAAAAGACAAAATGCATTATTGTCAACATCGAAAGACGAGATACATTTAGATAATAAGATATCCTGGAGATAATGTCATATATATATATATATTTTTGTCATTCACAGACAGACTGTTTCGCAGCTCATCAGTGTGGCTAGACGTCCGGTTGCCTCTAGCTAGGATCGAAACCCGACTGAATTTGCGTCAGTCGGAACTTCTCCCACTAAGCCATCAGCGGTACGGGGGTGAAGGTGAATTTTATGTATATAGTTCCTAGCTGCTTGACCCTCATACGTCGAATACGACGGAAGAGTCCACGATATATATATATATATATATATATATATATATATATATATATATATATATATATATATATATATATATATATATATATATATATATATATATATATATATATATATATATCGTGGAATATATATATATATATATATATATATATATATATATATATATATATATATCGTGGAATATATATATATATATATATCGTGGAATATATATATATATATATATATATATATATATATATATATATATATATATATATATATCGTGGAATATATATATATATATATATATCGTGGAATATATATATATATATATATCTCGTGGAATATATATATATATATATATCGTGGAATATATATATATATATATATATATATATATATATATATATATATATATATATATCGTGGACTCTCCCGTCGTATTCGACGTATGAGGGTCAAGCAGCTAGGAACCGACAGCCTAGACACCAGCACATATGATTTGATTATAATGGTGGGCCAACGAGACTTTTTGAAGGGCCGAATACGGAGTACTTGCCACAAGGTCCCCAAGGTTTTTGAATTCTCCAAGGCTATAGAATCCAGTCTGTCTTCTTACTACCCATGCCTGGAGGGAGAAGAAGAGGATTAATACCTTTCCCAAGGGTATTAGCACGACTGGAATTCCTCAATTCGAACCGCTACCCAATACTCCACCTTATCTCCTATCTACGAGGGTCATTCAATAAATAAGGTGAATTTTTCGGTATAAGGACTTCTAATACAGATAGAAGCTTACTCTTTTTTATATTTTTTTTTTGTTTTACTTCTTTTTCACATGGATTTAATTTCTTTTGCAGATTAAAAAAAAACTTTGAGAGTTTTGGCGATTAACAAAGATGGCCGACCAAGAAGCATGCTCCAGGATTGAACGGCGGTCAGTTATCAAGTTTTTGGTTGCTGAAGGGTGCAAACCAGTTGAAATTCATAGGAGAATATCAACTGTGTATCGTGCCACATGTTTTCAGTCAAAAAATATCTACAAGTGGGCTAAATTGTTTAAAGAAAGACGGAGCAGTGTTGAGGACGAAGACAGGCCCGAGAGGCCTTCCAGAAGTGAGGTCTCCTGAGGTGATCGAATCAGTCAATGACCTCATTCAGTCTGACAGAAGGGTGACAGTAGATGACATTGCACGGACTTTGAGCTTATCATAAAGAACAAACTCAGGGGTCATCAGTCAGAAGGAGTCATCTTGCATCATGACAACGCAAGGCCTCACACAGCAGCCCAAACGGTGCAGACCATCAATGAGCTGGGCTGGGAACTGCTCCCTCATCCCACTTACAGCCCAGATCTTGCCCCTTCAGACTTTCACCTGTTTGATCCCTTGAAAGCGTTCACGATAAGCACGAAGTTTAAAAGTGACGATGAAGTCAAAAATGTTGTGAGCGACTGGCTGAGACATCAGTCCAAAAAGTTTTACACAGAGGGAATACGGAAGCTTGTGCACAGATGGGAAAAGTGTGTGACAGTGCTGGGAGACTACGTTGAAAAAAATAAAAAAAAGTAAGCTTCTGTCTGTATTAGAAGTCCTTATACCGAAAAAATCACATTTATTGAATGACCCTCGTATATATAGGGAGAGAGAATTAACGTGAATAAGTTTTTTTACACTTAACTGGACATTATATTCGTCATGCTGGTTTCGTGGTCACACAGATATGCAATTACTCTTCAGAGGTGAGGAGGTGGACTATTCTACTGATTCTCGATTTCTTTTATATCTATATATCATGGTGTGAGTGTGTTATTTTCCTTTTTTTTTCGCTTGATGAGTTTCATGTTATCTGGTTGTTGCGTTCATTTTTATCTCCTTCCATTTCTTTTCTTCTTTTAATTTACTATTTTCTTGTTTCCTCACCTTTTCCGTTGACCTCTAATTTACTGCTACTCTTTCATACCGTTTTTACTCGTGGTTTATTGTTTTGACCATTTAAGCTCACGGTTGAATTTTTTGTGTGTGTATCTATGTTTGCGCATGCGTGCGTTTATACTTGTGCCTATGTATGCACAGGTATATATATATAAAATAATGGAGGCTTTAATAATAAAAAAGAAAAAGCCTACCCATAACCATATTAACTACGAACAAAGTCACAACGTGCTAACCGTATTTGGAAATTAAAACACCCCTACTACACACTAAGACATACACATAATGCACACACTCAATTAAGCTGAAAAATCAAATCATTCTTGATAATGGCTAAAGGTATAGCCGAAAGCGCTCGGAAAAATAAAACATTTGGACAGTTCTTACACCCCTTTTGTCCAGCAAAGAAAGCTCTTGTTCGTACACAAGAAAAATTAAATAAAAAACTTAACCGTAGTACCTTGTCTGTCGTTTTTAATGAAACTTGCACACACACACACACACACACACACACACACACACACACACATATATATATATATATATATATATATATATATATATATATTACATGTATCATTCACACAAAAAAAACATTTATTGAACAATTTAGTTCATGCCACATTGACTGAAAAACCTACCAGTACAAAAGAATTCTCTTATTACCATATTAGTACAAAAACGCACAATCTTAAAATTTAAAAATTCAACCTCAGCGTTGCGACCGCACGCTCCAAAATTTCTTACAATTAACAATAACACATTTCTTAAAAACATCTTTCGGATTACACATATTCTTTCGTTGTCCTGTTATTACCTGGATGTAAAAAACAAATATATTTTCATACCTGATGATGTTCGCAGGAACAGATGAAAGCTGGTAAAAAAAAAAAAAATAAAAAACGACATTATGCAACTGGAATTTATAAACAGGGATCATGACATTCATCTACAGGTTCGGGGTTAATGTCATTTATTAAATTTGTTTGCGAAGATGTATTCTCGCCATTTTTATCATTATCTTCAATATCTGTTTTTTGTATGAATGATTCATGTAATGTAAATTGAACTGCACCACATACTTGATATATATATATATATATATATATATATATATATATATATATATATATATATATATATATATATATGTATGTATGGTAATGGGTGGCCGCTTGTATCCGGGTCAGTCTATCTACTAGATCAACTAGGAAATCCCTATTTCAGACAGCCGCTCAGGCGCATTTGTGTTTGCTCAACACTCGTGGTTTATACGGCAACTATGCTGAAAGGACAGTAGTTACAGTTTCTGGGAGAGAGCGCATTATATGGCGGGATCAACAGTCTGAAAGCCAGTATACCCAGACCCTCGGTCACGCTGATTTCGTGTTAGCTCAATCATTGACGGCTAGATCTGTCTACCTAATTTCACTCGCAAGGCTTGGTTCGACCTGTGGTTTGGGTTTTAGGAAGTTTTCAAAAGTGCTGCACGCTGTCATTGCCTCCTCCAGACCGATAACATGAAGAAGTCATCTTCCTGACAAATGGACCCTGGTGAGGTTCGAACCCGGGTTTCATGGTTGGAATCACTCATGGCAGACGGTCATTGAATGCGTTTGTTTATGGACGTAAAAGGAAGAGGTAAAAAAATGATGACTCTAACCTTGAAGAAGTTAAGATTGAAGTGACCGAGTAAGCATCCTCTTGGGAGTTTCTTTCACAAAGTAGCGATTTTCGGGAAGAAGATATACGAATGGCACTTCCTCTTTACCGATGGAATATGAATGGAATCAGGACGATTTGTCTCAGTGTACGTCGGTCTTAACTGTAAAGGTATTAACTGGTGAGACTAAAGAATGTAGCTCGTCAAACCATTTTCCATGGAAATAGCGATAGAGTAGCGAGAAGCTTGCAACTTTTCGTCTGTGGAGAAAGGGGTTGTATAGTGGAAGCTGAGTAAACGTTTCTAAAATCTGTCAAAGCTGAAAAGTGAGGATTGGATAGCGTCGGCGTAGATGCTTTAACGAACACCAGATCTCTGTGACTTCAAACCGGACGTACCGTTTCTTGTTACATCCGGGGAATTTATTCTCTTTCTGTTATTTTATCTACAGGCGTTTGTACGAAATAGCGACTGAAATAACTTGATTCCACGCCAAAATAGTTTTTTGCATCAAGTAATAAATATATTTTTTAGTTGTTTACGCATAATTTTTAGAGTAACTTAATTCAACCAGTGCAAACAATGGTGCTTAATAAATTCCTTACGCTGATGTAAAAGTAGACACCAGTATCATATATTGAACCATGATAGGAAAATCGTAGAAGTGTATATGAAACTTACTGAGCACTAACTTCTTGTAAAATCAGTCAGATTTAGTAAATCACTTACAACTCTTTCGCCCTAGGTATGACGTTAAACTACATCCAAGTCCCGGATAAGATGATAAATTACACCCAACAGCAAGGCTTTTGATCAGAAGGTTTTGAGGAGCGTGGAACCACCTCTTAATTGCTGGTGTTCTCAGGTCCACTCTGACCCGGGTTGGTAGCACCTGTTAGGGTCACAGCTATGCGTAAATAGTTAGACCTCCAAACCGGGGTCAGAACACTATGAAAGTATAAAGATAGGTTTTAATACCAGAAATACTTTGTAAAAATGATTACCGGCAATACATTTTTGAAAAAAAAATATATTACCAGCACTAAAAATCTTGTTGGCAGTAAATAACCCATTAAGGTTGATATGCCGTAAAAAACCACAAACCCAACCAAACTCACAAGTCTTACAAAAGATTTGCTTAAAAAGCTAACATCACTTTTTTATTGTATATTTTTATACCATTAACCCAATCAAAGGCTCAAGAGCCACATATGGTAGAATGTCACTGACTGACGTAAGTGATATGGCTTCAAGAAGAAATCGAATTAAGAGCATTAAGACTATGATGACAAGCTGAGATAGCGATTGATCCTTGATTTGAACAGGTTAATATTTTAGTTTTCTGGGAAGTATCCACGGAGGTGGTTTTTACGTAAAGTGGTAGCTTCCGGGGAAAAACTGTCTGAGTAGATCTTCTTCCTTACAATTGGAAGATGGAGGAAATATAGGTGATTCGACTCTGTGGACGTAATATCGTGAGTTGTAGCTGTAAATTTCTGAACTGGGGTAGAATTAAAGCGTCCAGCGCATCTTGATAGAACCTCCGCGTCCTTGTAGGCGATTAATTACATTCCACTCCCTGTCTCACAGACAAGTCGTCGCAAGCCTCTCGTTCCTCTATCGCTATTTACATGGGGCGTGTTCCATAATTTCACCAGTCCTAACCTTAATAGCTAGGACCACCATGCGACGCAAAGTGTAGCGAACCACCTTCATATCCCCTGGTGAGATATAAGCCCCACTCGAGCAGTGCCTTGTGAAACCAACTCCCAAGAGGTTGCTTTCTCGATCACTACAATATTAAACTGTTCAAGTCTCGTATTAACGGCCATCTTCGGTCCTGATCTGGCATCTCGCCTTCAGTCCCTTTCCCACCGCCGTACCGTAGCTTTCCAGTGTCTTTTCTATAAATACTTTCATGGTAATTGTTCAGATCAACTTTACTCTATACTACCGAGATTTTATTAATTAAGCATAATACTAGATTGGCAGCAAAGTCTCATTATCTTACAGTTGAAATGGCTAGATGCAACCGTAAGTTCTATGCCAACAGTTCCTTCTACCGCTTATGGAAAACTCTTTCGGTGTCTTTCTTCCCAGTCAACATTAATCTTCAAAAATTTAAATTCAATGTCAATCGTTATCTTCTGTCTTCTTAATTCTTGTTCTTTTATTGTCCTCTCTCCTTAATAGTAGTTTTTCTCATATTCTCTAACACTCAGTGACCCCTTTGCATCCTAGTGGCTTTATTGCCTTTGATCTTCAATGTCAATCGTTATCTTCTGTCTTCTTAATTCTTGTTCTTTTATTGTCCTCTCTCCTTAATAGTAGTTTTTCTCATATTCTTTAGCACTCAGTAAACTCTTTGCATCCTAGTGGCTTTATTGCCTTTGATCTTCAAACATGTAAATGCAATGTCAATCGTTATTTTCTGTCTTCTTAATTCTTGTTCTTTTATTGTCCTCTCTCCTTAATAGTAGTTTTTCTCATATTCTCTAACATTCAGTAACCCCTTTGCATCCTAGTAGCTTTATTGCCTTTGGTTAACATTGCGTATAAACTTCAAATTTGTGTGGGAAGAAAGAAACCGCAAGAAAGTTCCACAAGTGAGAAGTGCGATCGAAGAATCTGTTAGCATAGAACTTAGGGTTTCATCCAGACATTTCAACTATAAAATGATAACACCTTTCCGTCAATCTAATACTGTGTTTAAATTCATAATGTATCGGTACCATAGAGAAAAATTCATCAGAACAATTACCAAGAAAATATTTGTAGAACAGGCACAGGGAATCTACGTTACGGGGGTGGGAAAGGGACTGAAGCCGAGATGCCAAGTTAGGATCAATAACATTGCAGATTCTTCTTTGGATTTTATCAAGAATCTCTAAATATATAGCAGGAGCACCAGACCAGATGTGGCAGCAATATTAAATGCGTGATTGAATGGTAGACCTATTAATATGTAACATAGATTCTGCTGAGAAAAATTGTCTAAAACAACACAGTGCACCAACTTTCTTAGTAGCAGATTCAATATAATCTTTGCACTGGAGAATATTAGCCCGATGGCACAATAACTTTCTCTCCTGGAGAATAGCATCTGCCATGGCGTTTGCATGTGAACATAAACAGATTTTTTCTTTCTTTTGTTTGTTTAACGGTATATCAACTCATATATTTAAATTTCTTCGGAGCTTCGAAGCAATAAAATTATGATATATGTTATTCTGCTTTCACAACTGAATACATGGTAGATGATACCCAGATTTTGTGCATATTCATGCTTGTGGGGACATGATTACTAGAGGCGGAGATATGCGTGTTTTATGCTGTAGTTTTGTTATATTTTGGAATAGAATTTGATACTTGAAGGAAATGTAAGATATGTGGATTAATGTCATGAAAAAATTATTTCATGCTGATTATTTGGCTGTTTTTAGCGCATATAAACCTTTAATGCCGAAATCTAAATATTTTGCACGTAATTTTATGCCTTCAACTCAGATAAAATATATTTTTAGTCATTTTTCTATAAAATGAATTGTTAGCTTGGTCTGTTTGTTTAGTTTTACGGCATATCAACCACAATGGGTTATTTAATGCCGATCAGATGATCATTGCTGGTAATATTTTTTTCAAAAAGTATTTCCGATACTATGTTTTCCAAAAATATAATGCTGGTAATATTTTCACTCCAAAAATGTATTGCTGGTAATATATTTCCCAAAAATTATTGCTGGTAATAATATACCCCGGACTAGCAATTAAGAGGTGGTTCCACGCTCCTCAAAACCTCCGATCTCCCGATCAGAGGTCTTGCTGCCAGATATAGTTTACAGTCATACCCAGGAGTAGGAATTAAGAAGTGGTTCCATGCCACTCAAAACCTCCAATCTCCCAATCAGAGGCCCTGCTGCCGGATGTAGTTTATAGTCATACCCAGGACTAGCAATGAAGAGGTGGTTCCACGCTTCTCAAAACCTCCAATCTCCCAATCAGTAGCCTTGCTGCCGAATGTACTTAATAGTCATACCCAGGACTAGCAATTAAGAGGTGGTTCCACACTCCGCTAAACCTCCAATCTCCCAATCAGCGACCTTGCTGCTGGATGTAGTTTATCGTCATACCCAGGACTAGCAAAGAATTGTTTCAAAACCTCCAATCTCCCGATCTGTGGCCTCGCTGCTTGATGTAGTTTATCCAGGACTAACACTAAACAGTATCTACAGGGGGAAATAATGATTATTATCTAATTGATTTATTACGAAAATCCAGAATGACAACAAATTTGAGTGTGATTTCGGAAAGACTATTGCATCTCAGACTGAACAGAATTGACAGGCAGGAAAGAGTCTGTTTTTTATGTGCATTTTAAATAATATTTCTAGAAATTCCCAACTGAATTCAAATAAATAGCACACAGGCGAGAGAACTCGGTAGAAATCGAATTCAATTTTGTTGCAATGAGCTCTGTAATTACATTGTCAACAATTACTGACCATTTTGGTGTTATTTCCCGGTGATTCAACAACGCTAAAGTGTTGGGTAATATTTCAAATTTGATTTGTCGGCCCGCTTCGTTTGCTGCCATCAAGGATGTACATTGAAGTGGTTTCCAGGCTTTCTTTTCGCAGCTGCTGACCAATGTCCAGTTCGCGTTTAACCATCTGCGGCTGAGATCGGAATCCTTCAATTATTGACAGCATTCTTGATTTGTCTTTGTCGTCTGCTTTTAAACTTTTGTAAGAGACGGCCTCTTTCTGGCACTCCTTATTGCTTCTCTTTCTTTCCTTTCTATATTGTGCTGTGTCATTCTCGTTTCATTATTGTCTTTATCACTCTTTCTTTTTTCACCTTTCTTGTTTTTAACTTACCTATTTCAAGTCATCTCTTCTCAGTCTCTCTCCCCCTTTTCTCTGCTATCTTTTCTTTTTTGTACTTCCATATTTTTTTTACGCAGTCAATCTTTTCTCTTTTCTGTTCATTTTCTTTCCTTTTTTGAGTTGATTCTTTTTTAAATTTATTTCTTAGTTATCTATTCCTTTTCTCTCCTCTTCTATCTCTTTTCTTTTTTTTTTGTTTCTTTTTTATTTTAATTATTTCAAGTGCGCTTTTCATTCATACCTTTCTTCTCTTCTTCCTTTCTTTGTTCATCTCTTTCTCCTACTCATACCTTTTTCTGTGGATTGTTTTTCTCTGTTCTTTCTTTCTTTCGTCATCTCCTTCTCTTGCTCTTAGTTTTTATTCAGTGGATTTCTTTTCTCTATCTTTCATCTTTTATTCTTTCTTTCTTTCCTTCTTTCTTTCTTCGTTCTATCTTTCTTTCTTTCTTTCTTTCTTTCTTTCTTCGTTCTATCTTTCTTTATTTCTTTCTTTTTCTTCATCACTTTTCCCTACACTTATTTTTTCTGTAGATTGCTTTACAAGTTCTTTCTTTATTTCTTTGTTTCTTCCTTTCTTTCTTTGCTAATCTTTTTCTCTTATTTTTACTATTTTCTGTGCATGGCTTTCTCTTTCTTTCTTTCTTTCTTTCTTTCTTTCTTTCTTTCTTTCTTTCTTTCTTTCTTCGTCATCGTTTCCTACCCTGACTATTTTTTCTGTGGATTGCTTTTATCTTTCTTTCTTTCTTTCTTTCTTTCTTTCTTTCTTTCTTTCTTTGACTTTTTTCTGTGGATTGCTTTTATCTATCTATCTATCTATCTATCTATCTATCTATCTATCTATCTATCTATCTTCCTTCCTTCTTTCCTTCCTTTCTTTCTTTCTTTCTTTTTTCTTTCTTTCTTTCTTTTTTTCTTTCTTTCTTTCTCCTTCTCTGACTTTTTTTCTGTGTATTGCTTTCCTCTGTTTTCTATTTTTTAATCTCTTTTTATATTCGTCTGTTTTACAGTTTTTCGTTCCCTTACTTTTATTTTCACTTCTTCATATATTTTTCTCTTTTATTTCTTGTTTTTCTTTTTTCGAATTTCATTTTTTTCTTTTTCATTTTTCTTTTTTCTCCAATTTTCTCTTTAATTTTCTTTTTTTCTGTCTTCATTGTGTCTCTCTCTTTTACTTTTTCTCTTTTATCTCATCTACGGCTTCTCATTATTTTTCTTTCTTTCTTTTTCACCTCCAGCAGTTTCTTTTGATGTTTTTATTTATTTCTTTTTTCTCTTTTTTCTTTTTCTTTCTTTCTTTCGTCTTACTTACTTTCTTTCTTCATTCTCTCTCTCTCTCTCTCTTTCTTTTACCTTCTATTTTTTCTCTTTTTGAACTACCGCTTATTGTTACCGTTCTTTCGTTCTTTTTCCTCTTGTGCTGTCGCTTTTTATACTTTCTTTCTTTCTTTCTTTATTTCTTATGTCATCTCTTTCTCCTACTCTTACTTTTTATTCTGTGGATTGATTTCTCTTTCCTTCCTTTTTTTCTTTCTTTCTTTATTTTTTTCTTTCTTTCTTTCTTTCTTTCTTTCTTTCTTTCTCATATTTTTCACTTCTTCCTTAGATTTTTTTTCATTTCATTTTCTCTGTGAATTGCTTTTTTCTTTCTTTCTTTCTTTCTTTCTTTCTTTCTTTCTTTCTTTCTTTCTCATGTCATCTCTTTCTCCTACTCTTAATTTTTATTATGTGGATTGATTTCTCTTTGTTTGTTTGTTTGTGTGTTTGTTTGTTTGTTTGTTTCTTTCTTTCCTTCTTTCTTTCTTTCTTTCTTTCTACATTGTCTCTCTTTTTTCTTTCTTTTTCTCTTCTACCGCTTATCGTTAGCTTTCTTTCTTTGTTTTTCACCTTCTGCTGTCTCTTTTTATATTTTCTTTCTTTCTTTCTTTCTTTTATAATCACTTGTTCTTTCTCCCTCACATTTTTCTTTCTTTCCATTCTTTCTCAACCTCTTCCCTTTCTCTTCCGCCTAATTCACTCCTTCTGCTCGGCTTCTCCAAGTTGCAAATAACTGTCCTTGAAAGCACCCATTGTTCAATTCAATGTCTCTGATTAGCTCTGGTGACAATAAGCTCTTCCATTGATGATAGCTGGTCAGTCATGATGGATTTTACACGCTTTTCCTGATATTTGCGCATCAATCCTTCATTGATCACAAACTTGAGAATTATATTCTTTGCTTTTCTTTTTGTAAATAAAGGAATTTTTACGCCTTCCAGAAGCTAAGCAAAGTATAAAGAAACAGGAAAATTTCATTAGAAATAAAGAAAAGTGTGCGGAATGTAATATCAGTCCTCCTATTTGGCAGGAAATATTAGACAATCACTTCACAGATGAAGAAGAGACTTGAAGCAAAAGAAATGAAGAAAAGAGTACTGAATTGTTACATAATATCTGTCCTCCGATATGGCAGTGAATGATGGACAATTTCTACACAGATGAGGAAGAGACTTGAGGCAACAGAAATGTGGTTCTACAGAAGGATCCTGAGAATGCCATGGACTGAATCACAAATGAAGAAGAGACTTGAAGCAAGAGAAACAAAGAAAAGAATACTGAATTGTTATGTAATATCAGTCCTCATATATGGTAGTGAATGCCGGACAATATCCTCACAGATAAAGAAGAGACTTGATGCAAGAGAAACAAAGAAAAGAGTACTGAACTGTTATGTAATATCAGTCCTCCTATATGGCAGTGAATGCTGGACAATCTCCTCACAGATGAAGATGAGACTTGAAGCAAGAGAAACAAAGAAAAGAGTACTGAACTGTTATAAATATCAGTCCTCCTATATGACAACGAATGCTTGACAATCTCCTCACAGAAGAAGTCGAAACTTGAGGCAAGAGAAATGTGTTTCTACAGAAAGATGCTGAGAAAGCTATGGACTGAACATGTGAATAACGACGAAGTTTTAGATAAAATGGATAGAAAAAAAACATTTATACTTAGTTTCAGAAATAGACAGTTGAAATTCCTGGGGCACGTAATGAGAAAAGAAGTCTTGAAGAATTTGACACACACATCTGACATAATGAATGGAAGTAGACAGAGGCGAGCAGTGAATATTGTGTAAATGGTTGGCAGAACAGAGTTCAGAGAGATAGCAAATAGATACTTTGATAAGAGAAAGGGAAGAATGTTGTGGAGATCCATTATCACCCACGTCCTGAAATGACATGGTGCATAAAAGAAGAAGAAAGAGCTTTGAATATTGCTGCCACATCTGGTCTGGTACTTCTGCTATACATTTAGAGATTATTGATATTCTTTGTTTTTTTTTTGTCAATAAAGAATTTTCACGCCTTCCAAAAGCTAAGCAAAGTATAATGAAACAGGAAAATTTCATTATAAAACAAAGAAAATAGCGTCGAAATGTTATGTAATATCGGTCCTCCTATATGGCAGTGAATTCTGGACAATATCCTCACAGAAGGATGGTGAGAAGTAAAAAATAGAGAAGAAGAAGAAGAAGAAAGAGAAAAAGGAGAAAAAAAAGCAGAAGATGAAGGAGTAGGAGAAGAAGAATAATAAAGGGGAGAAGAAAAAGAAGAAGAATATGAGGAAGAAAAAGCAGAAAAAGAGGAATGAGAGAAAGAGAAGAAGGAGTATAAGAAAGACGAGAAGAAGAAGGAGAAAGAGAAGAGGAAAAAGAAAAAGCGGAGGAAAAGAAAAGAAAGAGAAAAAGAAAAGAAGAAGAAAGAGAAGAAGAAGAAGAAGAAAGAGAAAGAGAAGAAGAAGAAGAAGAGGAGGAGGAGGAGGAAGATGAGGAGGAGGAAGAGATGAAGAAGTAGAAGCAGAAGAAAGAGAAGGAAAAGTGAGAGGAAAAGAAAGAAGAAAAAGAAGAAGAAAATGAAAAAGAAAGAGGATGAGGAAAAGAAGAAAAGGTAGAAAAAAGAAAGAGGAGGAGAAGAAGTAGAAAGAAGAGAAGAAAAAAAAGAGGAGCGAGGATAAGAAGAAAAGGAAAGAAGAAGAAGAAGAAGAAAGAGGAGGAGGAGGAGGAGGAAAACTAAGAAGAAGAAGAAAGAAGAAAGAGGAGGAGGAGACAAAGAAGAAGTAGAAAGTAGAGAAAAAGAAAAAGAGGAGCAAGAAGAAGAAGAAGAAGAAGAAGAAGAAGAAGAAGAAGAAACGTTGTCCTGAACTGACCCCTGTTTTCTCTTGTTTTTCAATAAATACTGCTTCCTGCATATTTCAAATTCTCTTCTGTCTTTAATCACTGGAGTGAATCGTCAAATCCTTCTAACTACCGGCGTATTAATCTTTTGCCTTTATTCTAATCTTCTCAGGACCGGTTAATCTCTTCAAATCGCAGGATCTTCTTTCAAAGTAATATGGCATTCACTTTCTTTATTTCTTTCATTCTTTCAGCTATCTGCCGATGTATTAACGACTATAGCTGAAAGGGTGTATCAAACTTTAAATAAGAATGGTCAATCTCGGCCTGTTTCTTCGACCACCTCGAATGCACATGACAATGTCTGGCATTCCAGGTCTTTTTCATAAGTTGAAAGGTTATGTTATTTCTGGATAAATATTTGAACCAATTCAATCTTTATATCAAATTGCGAAATGATAGTTATCCTGAAAGATTATCTGTCTATATTTCTGAGATGAGGTATTATGCACAATATTTACATTATTCGGACTATTGTCCTCATCTTTGTCACCATATTTATTACAACGTTTCGGCCTTTCAGTATCTGTCTATATTTCTGAGATGAGGTATTATGCACAATATTTACATTATTCGGACTATTGCCATCTTTGTCACCATATTTATTACAACGTTACGGCCTTTCAGTATCTGTCTATATTTCTGAGATGAGGTATTATGCACAATATTTACATTATTCGGACTATTGTCCTCATCTTTGTCACCATATTTATTACAACGTATCAGCCTTTAAGTATCTGTCTATATTTCTGAGATGAGGTATTATGTACACTATTTACATTATTCGGACTATAGTCCTCGTCTTTGTTTTTCCATATTTATCACGTTTCGGCCTTTGTATGCTCCGGCATTCTTCAGGTGGTTAGAATGTCGAAATGAACCCTGTGTATCCTTAACGCTTAACCACACACATTTTAACTCGCAGCGACAGGAGCCTTTCTACTCTTGACTAGTTGTGTCATTGCCATACAAACAAAATCGCACGAGTGATTAATGTAAACATGGCGCCAGTATGTGAGGGATGTATGAGAATGTCTTTGATTTTTTCCTAGAAATTTCTTTCCAATTTTAGGGTACGTCTTCCAAGCCGCAGTGTCATGTAAGCCGTTAAATTCGGTATAAATTATTTGTCCAGATATGGCGTCTAAGTTTCAGTCACTTTTCCACTGCCGTAAAGTTGACTCCCTGTGCCTTGTCTATAAATAATTACTCTGCTGATATGAAGTGGAAAGATTATATTGAATCACTTGTTAGGTCTTCTGCTAAGATTGTTAGTTAACTGTGTCATGCGTGACAATAAAGCAACAGTCCCTCAAAATCAATAAAACATTAGATTACTTAGAATATTTTCCTAAATTTTTAAGATTACTAGGTAGTTAAAAAAATTATATAAAAAAGTGCTCACGTTATATTCCTCAAGTAATTTTTACAAATAAATTCACCGTAGAAACTTCTGTCAGCACCTTAAATAAGCAGCTAAAAAAAGGCATTTCTGGGATATTTTAAACTTAAAATAAATAATATTTGTTTTAAATCAGATTAATTAAATTTCAAATCAGCTAATATCCTTCAATAAAGTTTCAGAAAAGTATACTTTACTTGCAGCATGGGCCGGCGTTGCCCGTGCTTGATTAAAAAATCGTACGACTCATACAGCAATCGCTATCACTTGACTTAAAATATTTTGTCTTTCCTTGCCTTTAAAGGAGTGCCCTTTGACATGCTGATGTTGCTACATGCCTTACTTCTTGCTTATCTCACACTGCGAATTTTTTCTAAGCTCTAAACTAAACATTAAATCCGTTACGGAAAAAGAACTAAACAAAATGAACAGAAAACGATCAGCTTTAAAAAAGTACTCGTAACTGGAAAAACCGAATGAAAAAAGAATGTTAACAACAAATATCTTTTCACACCCAATCCAGTTCTGCGCAATCAGAATCAACGTTGAGTTTAAGCAAGCGAATGAACCAATGCAGATTTAAATTTTTCCCACTTGTGACGAATGCAGCTATCGATTTTTTTTTGCATGCTAGCATGCTAGTTAACATTCGTGTCAGTCAGCTGTTGGCCAATAGAATCTGTGTTATAGGCTCTCACTCTGGCCAGGAGAAAATGGCCGCAAACTACATGAAAACTGCCGTAGAAGCATGAAAAAATCGATTATTTCCATTATCGATGGGAATTGGGAAATGCAAAGTCGGTCTTGCCCTTTCGCTAACTTGGAGCATGTGCATGTAAATTTTGGTGCAAATCCGTCGAAAATTGCGGCCTTGCATTCGATACACACACACACACACACACACACACACACACACACACACACACACACACACACACACACACACACACACACACACATATCCTGCCTTTTATAGATAGAGATTTTTGAAAGAATTTTTTTAATAAAGAAGTGGCTGGCTGAAAATGGCGCTAATGAAGGATTTTAGCAATTTCAAAATGAAAACTCTTCCAATCAGGTAAATTTAATTTTGAAATGCAGAAAAAGTATTTTCCTTACTGGAAATATTAAATTTAATCTATTAGCTTGAAATTCAAATGGAAATAAACCTTTCAAGCAGGATTTTTCTTTTTCTAAAAATTATTTTTAAACCTACGGTATCGCGTTTATTTGGTGATACTTAATTTTATGTATATATAACCGTCGGAAGTATTTTAAACGAATATTTTGCATATGTCTTAATAGTCCCCCTCCAACACTATGTATATCCTGTTTTGGTTGTCTTCACCCCCTTTTTTTTTGTTATATTTACCATATAACAAAAATGGGGTGCAACCACAAAAACAGTATTCAAATATAGACAATCGTGTTACTATCGAAGTCATGGTATAACATACAAAATTCTTGTTTACTCTTTCTTGGAATAACAGCGGAAACAATTTCGTCTGGCTAAAACAAAAGCAAGAATTTGCGACCAACTTCTGTCCATGTGTGAGTGAGCGGGTCTTAGGCGGGTGCCTGCGTCCCCTGGCAATGGAAAACAGCTGTTAATCACTTCTTTGTTATTTGCCAGCTGTGAGGGTGGAAAATAAGACTTCCTCCCGCCATTTGTAAAAAAATAAAAAATAAAAATGAAAAATTAAAATACATGTTGATTTCTATGATATATATATGTATATATATATATATATATATATATATATATATATATATATATATTTTAAGCATTTCACCCTAAGCATAGCGGGAGTGCAACTGATTCGCAGTGGGTTACATAGAGTGAGGCTGAGAGGAAAATCTGTGTATGGGGGGGATGCGGAAAAGATAAAAGATGAACAGGGTTCAAGTCATCAGAAGATGGCGATTGATGTTGCATTTAAATTTTTGTTAGCTATCAGGGAAGCAAGTAAGCGGAAGGGAGTTCCACAGGCGGGAAGTGCGAGAAAAGAAGCTGCTGGAGTAGAAGTGGCGGTTACATTTAGGCATTTCACCAGTAAACGGGTGGGATCTAGATATCAGTCGAGTAGCACACTTACATTTATGTAGTCGGGGCACCAACGAAAAAAGCCCGTCAGAGCAGTTACCATGAAAAGATTTTAGAAAAGACAGAGGGAAGCCAAATCAGGATATATATATATATATATATATATATATATATATATATATATATATATATATATATATATATATATATATAATTCTGTTTACCACAACTATTATAATTACCATTGCCATTATTGTCACATTTTATTTCTTTTTTGTCATGCTACTTTCGTTTCCATCATCATTAAGGTTAAATTTACCGTTAACACATCAATAACTATTATTAATATATCAATTGTCCTCATCTTTGTCGCCATGTTTACAAAGGCAATGCAACTGTAGTGATGGACAAATCAGATTATACTAAAAAGCTGGAAGGCCTCATTAACAATGGTAGCTACAGCAAAGTAAAAAAAGGATCCTACAATGAAAACGGAACGTAAACTGTCACAGATACTAATCAAGAACAAGGTTCACTTCGCACCTAAGACGTATAGGCAGTTGTTGCAGCGTTACACCAAGTTACTTCACATATACGGTCTCCCTAAGATTCACAAAGACGGTATTCCGCTCAGGCCGATTGTTAGTTGCCAAGGCTCTGTGTGCCACCCTCTGAGTCGCTTCCTTGTAGATATAATTGGCCCATTGATCGGAAAGTCACCTTCATATGTCCGAAACTCCGCCCACTTCGTGGAAATAATCAAAGATGCTCCCGTCCTATCCAACCAGAGGGTGAACTTGGACGTGGTGAGTTTGTTCACCAAGATACCCAAGGAGGAGGCACTCTCAGTAGTCAGAGACAGATTGGCCTCTGACTCATCCCTAGAAGAACGGACCAGTATTCCAATAGATAATCTGATGGAGATGTTGACTTTCGGTACACAAACAACACACATTGGAATGGGATCACACATATATCGACAGGACGAGGGCTTAGCAATGGGCTCGCCATTATCACCAGCAATGGCGAATATATACATGGAATACTTTAAGGAAATGGCATTAGAATCTATATCTCTAACGCCAACTATATAGTTAAGGTACGTATATGACACCTTCATATTCTGGCCCATACAGAAACTATCATTTGACCTGACGTGCTGTAACATTCAGCTATATATATATATATATATATATATATATATATATATATATATATATATATATATATATATATATATATATGTATATGTATATGTATCTCCAGAGATTCACTAAAAAGAATGATCATACACGTAACCCGAATTTCACGCTCACATATAGTCTGAAGATCGCGTGTGCGTGGAACTCGGATTACGACTAGGGCCATTCTTTCATAGTATATATATATATATATATATATATATATGTATATGATCGTTCAAGTGAAACGTAAGTGTTCTCGTATATACGGTTGTGTGTGTGTATGTGTGAGAGAGAGAGAGAGAGAAAGATAGAGAGTTTGTGTGTGCGCTGGCCTGTATCATATATATATATATATATATATATATATATATATATATATATATATATATATATACATATATGTCAAACAGCATGAAAACCTCATAAAAAATAAAGGAGCATCAATTGGCAAAACGCTACGTCGCGAAAACTATCCATGAGTCAAAATCTTAAGAGTAACGGTTATATGCAAAAAGGCAAACAAATAAATCACGTATCACACAAACTATACAACATTTGAACCGACAGTAGATGGAGAAAGATCGGCATCCCAAATTTCTTTCTGGAGTCTCGGCTTAGAAAAGAAGAAACCCTGACGACCTCACCATAAAACTTTCGAGAAGGGTGTCACACAAAGTATCGTAGCTGCAACCCTCACCAATAAGGGGAAAAAAAGACAAATGTTACCGTAGATAAAGAAAGAAATGAACGCACTGAATCTGCTGAAAACTCAGCATGTTCTAGAAGTGAATTTTTTCTTCATGCCTCGGGCTTCCTTTAAGAAAGGTAACCTTTCATTTCAGAAGCTTTCATTCTGCTTAAACATGGAGGCGACATTAATTTCATTTGGAAACTTTTTTTTGCACATCGTGACATCCGAAGCGTAAAAAAAATAATTAAAAAAAGAAGAAAAACTTTTTATTTTATTTCCGTGTTTGTTAAGTTTTACTTACTGTATTCAATCTTATTATGTAGAATATATATATATATATATATATATATATTTATGCATAATCATATGAATGGAAATATCAATGTATATATATATATATATATATGTGTGTGTGTGTGTGTGTGTGTGTGTATATATATATATATATATATTTATATATATATATATATATGCATAATCATATGAATAGAAATATCCATGCATATATATATATGTGTGTGTGTGTGTGTGTGTGTGTGTGTGTGTATATATATATATATATTTATATATATATATGCATAATCATATGAATAGAAATATCCATGCATATATATATAGGTGTGTGTGTGCATATATATATATATATATATATATATATATATATATATATATATATATATATATATATATATCCGTGCGTGTGTGTGTTTCTGTGTGCTTTCGTATATATACATATACAGCTGCAAGTCTGCATATATATATATATATATATATATATATATATATATATATATATATATATATATATATATATATATATATACACGCACGGATATACATATATATATATATATATATATATATATATATATATATATATATATGCATATTCATATGGATAGTGATATCTATTCATATATATATATATTATATATATGTATGCATATATGCTTATTCATATGGATAGGGATATATATATATATATATATATATATATATATATATATATATATATATATATATATATATATATATATATATATGAACGGACTAAGATAAATTAATCGATATGAACAGAATACGATAGATAGATAAAAAGCTGATATAGATTGAATGGACAGATAAATAGATAATGAACAAACTGAGATTCATTGATTGGAATTGACTAAGATGGAATTTAGAATTTCTATAAATATTTTCATCCTAATTTTCCTAATGAACTTTCGTCTATTGTACTTCGTTTTTATGAAATTCAACGCAGTACTAGAATGGCGGCAAGTTGAAATGGGTCGATCTAACCGTAAGTTCTATGCTAACAGTTTCTTCTATCGTACGTTCTGTCTTGTTAATTATTGTTCTTTTATTATCTTCTCTTCTTAATAGTATATTTTTCTCGTATTCTCGAACACTAAATAAGCCATGCGTTTTAGTGGCTTTATTGCCTTGCTTAGGGTGAAATGATTAAACAATAAAGTGAAACATTAAGCAAGTTTGGCTAATCCATACACACACACACACACACACACACACACACATATATATATATATATATACATATATATATATATATATATGTATATATAAATAAAAAGGAAAGAACAGTAAGATATAAAATCCGGTGTTCTTATAGATATTTTTATTTTTACACAATAATTCGCTTGATGAGGAAATGGAACTAATGTCTTTGGTTTAATAACAAAATTAAATTCAGGGGCTTTAGCTTCCATTTCTGAAACATGGTTATCACTGTGTAGCGGTAAAACCATATTTTAAATCTATTAATTTATAATATATATATATATATATATATATATATATATATATATATATATACATATATATATATATATATATATATATTTGTGCATTTAGGCCGCAATCCTTCTTTCATGCACATTTCATTGAATACGACAGACAAGGTGCTTTTATTTAGTTTTTTGCACAATTTTTCATGCGATCTAATAACTTTTGTTTTCTTTTCGGATGATAAATTATATAAAAACTGTCCGAATGTTCTTTTTATCCTAGCGCTTTCGGCTATGCATTTAGCCATTTTCAAGGATTAAATATTTTAACTGTTAAATAAGAAATAGTTTGTTGTATGTATGTTTTATAAAATGTTTTCATTTTTTGAAACACGGTCAAGATATTATGTCCATGTTCAAAGTTAATATTATTAAGTGTTGGGTTTTGTTTTTATTAATAAGACTTTTAATTTATCAACCGTAAAGAAAAAAATATTAGATCGCATGAGAAATTATAAAAAACTAAATAAAAGCACCTTGTCTGTCGTATTCAATGAAAATATATATATATATATATATATATATATATATATATATATATATATATATATATATATATATATATATATATATATATATATATATATATATATATATATATATATATATATATAAATATAAAAATAAATAAATAAAAAAAAAAGACATTTTTATGTTTAACATTCTTTTTATAGACACAAATATTTAAGTAAATGCTCTGTTTTATAATAAACAGTATTAAATATCATTTACCGGCCTGAATATCCGAGAAATTTTCATAGAAAATATTCGTCCTCCCACAGGATTCGAACCTCTATCCTATACGGAACTGTCATATAGCCTGACGTGCTTTAACCGATTCGGCCACTGAGAATCGTCCGGTTGGCAAGGTCGAATTTACTGCTTTTAAACTTCAATCTTCTATGAATCTATCACGTACATTCATAACTGCTCATGGCGTATCAAATGTAAACAAATAACGTCACGCATTATGAAATGGACAAAGTCCGACAATTATTTAAAGACATTTTTATATATATAAAGAGAGTTTCACAGTTAATTGTCATTTTCTAACCAATGAAAGCCTGAATGATTTTTTTCGTCTCACCAGTGCTCAATTGGGAAAACATAGTGGGGCTGAAACAAAATGATTTTCATCTGTTCCCTTTCTAGCTGAATAACTGAAACAGATTGCCAGTGATTTTTACGACAAATGGTGTCAAGATGGCTAAACGTCTTATCTGAAAACCTTGGGAAAAGAAACTCAATTTAGTGTTTTTTTTTAGATATTAAACATTTTGTGGGATGGACAATTATCCCGCGCTTTTACACGATTCAGGCCCTCAGTAATGGTAGCGACATTTATACATCTTCAAAGTCCATTCAAGAACCATCAAGAGAACGGTGAATAAATTTAAAAAAGAGGGAGCAGTAGAGAGGAAAACTGAATTAAGAGGTCACAGCAGAAAGAGGCATCACCATTTTAACTTAAAGCTAAATACATTCTTATTGTCTAAAGTAGAGACCGTTTGCGTAATAAAAACCTCGGAGAATTCCAGTTAGATATATTTAAGTATTTCTAAGATAAACGTTTCAACGCTTAAAATAACAATTGGACAATTTTACTGTTACACTTGGTATATATAATGAAGTCATTATATACACCCTTGTGCAAATTTATTGAAAAAAAAAACGAATAATTCCGTTATTATTTAGCTTTATCGTATTTTTCCAATTAAACATGGCTCAGTGCACATGGTTGGTTGGTTGTTTTGTTTTATGGCATATCAAAACCTCAGTGGGTCATTTAATGCCAACAAAATTTTTGAAATGGATTCATAGCGATAGTTTCGTAAAAAAAAGGTGTGTATGTATACATATATATTTGAACCATTTTTCAATTACTCATTTTTTTTAGTACAAACAGATGTATTGTTGGTAATAGTTTTTCTTGAAAAATTTATTTCTCGTAATAATTTTTTACAAAATATTTCTGGTATTAAAACCTATTTTTACACTTTTATAATAATGCTTTTTACCTCAGTTTCGGGATTAACTATTTGCCCATAGTTGGGACCCTAACAGGTGTTACCACTTCGGGTCAGGGTGGACCTCGGAACAACAGCAAGTAAGAGGTAGTTCCACGTTTCTCGAAACCTCCTTATTAGAGGCTTTGCTGTTGGACGTAGTTTATCGCCATACCCAGGACGCCCCATTACGGGGAGGTGGTCTTACCCCTCTGCAGAGGTGCAGTCTGCGTATTCTACAGCCCCAGCCGACAGGGCGTCAGTGTACATGTTAGTACTTCGTATGTCCATTCCACGATGTCGTTCCTTGCAGATTGACCACAGATTCTCGATTGGATTTAAATCAGGAGAGTTTCCCTGCCAGTGTATAGTACTTTGATTTGCTCACTGGTAAGGCTTTCCAGTGTGTTCTTGCAACATTACAATTTTCGTACGATATCTTGGAGTAACGTCCATCGCGCACGATGGTCTTAGGACAACTAATCGATAGTCGAGACAATATTGTCTGCCGTGATAAAAATCTGATGCAATAACGGATAACGCAATATTTTGCAAGGTCAAACAAATATAATCATATACCCCGAAAACAGATTCATATTACAGCAGACCACTGCAAATAACCTAATCTGAGGAAAAAATAGAAATCTATTACACCCTGTCACTCCAGTGGGTCTAAAACTGACTGCGTGTTCAAATAAATGAAACTAAAGTGTTTTTTTCAATTAATTTACATAAGGGTGTACTTTATTTGAAGAGTATATATATATATATATATATATATATATATATATATATATATATATATATATATATATATATATATATATATAATCCTTATCGATAAATACACATGTACGTATGTACATCTGTAAGTGTGAGCGTGTGCGTATATATATGTATGTGCATGTATAAGATAAATGTATGTGTATGTGTTTGTATGCATATGTGTATCTATCTATCTATCTATCTATCTATCTATCTATCTATCTATATATATATATATATATATATAAAACATATTTCGATTCGCATTATATTTTTTTCGTCTCTGATGCTACCTGGATTTTACCAAAAACAAAATAATTTTTATGCCTGAAGATGACTGAATGTACAGTTGAAAGTACTTGCGTATTAAAGAAAGACCTTATACAGCTTATAATTTTTAAAAACAAAAATCATAACATTCATCGAGTGATTTGTAGGTTAATGCACCTTTAAAATTTTGTTAGCGAAGGGTTTTCGCCATTTTACATCATTAACTTTACTAATCTACTTTTTGTATGAATGATTCATTGTAAGATATATGTATTCATATATATGTGTGTGGGGAGTATTTATGCATATGTGCATTTATATATTTTTAAAAAGATTTTTGAAAAAATGCAACTTTTATTAAAAAATTCCATTATTTTTTCTGTTAGAATTTTGTTTGTTTTTTTAACTTTGAGTTGCTATTATTATTATTATTATTTTTATTATTATTATTATTATTCAGTTATGTACCATGCGTGATACACGCTTAGGCGACAATGTATCTTTTGATACATAACTGACAAGGCAGATTTTTTCCCGCAGTAGGTTGCCATTTGTTTCTGCGGTAGACCAGTTGCCATCCAAGGCTATAAAACCTGGCCTGTCCTGCTTGTTTACAATATTAATGTTAAAGTGTCATAATCCGATCGTAGACATCCTTTTTTCCTTGACTAATCTCTCTCTCTCTGTTTGTCTGTCTCTCTCTCTCTCTTTCTCTTTTCTGTCTCTTTTTTTCACTCTTATTTCCAGGCCGGCCCCTCTTCCACTATTCTTTGGATATACTTGATAAGTAGGTCAGCATGTCTAACACCCCCCCAACACCTCCCTGTCATTATTATATGTCTGTTTATTGAGATGGATGTGAATACGTCTATCTCTTTTCTTCTTTATCTCTTTTTTCCTTTGGAGATATATACGTCTTTTTTTACCCTCCCCCACCCCCGCCACTAATTGAAACCTGCCCCCCTCAAACACATGTGTGCATAAATTAGAAAAAAATAATACAGAATTCTTCTTATACCTGGAATAATTGTCGTCCATTTATTTGTATGAAAATGTCGATCTGAGGAATTAGAATCGAATTTCGATTCCAAGGAAATAAATTATAATCACCATGAATCCTTAAATCGTTTGTTTCTTAACATATATATATATATATATATTTGTGTGTGTGTGTGTGTGTGTGTGTGTGTGTGTGTGTGTGTGTGCGTGCAAGCGCGCTATTAATTATGGTGGTATGCTTAGAAGATGCTAACGGGATATTTATGAAAATAACGAAGAAGCAAAAAGTAAGGAAACAAATGAAAGGAAAAGGAAAGAAAGAGAAAATAACGCAGGAGGAAAGCAAGAGAAAACGAAAGAAGAAGAAAAGAACAGAAAGAAGAAGGGAAAAGAAAGAAAGAAATAGAAAATGAAAGGAAAGAACAAGAAAGAAATGAAGAACGAAAGAAAGAAAGAGTAAACGAAAAGAAAGAAGAAAGAAAGAGAAGATGAAAAGAACAGAAGGAAGAAGGAAAAGAAGGAAAGAAAGAGAAAACGAAAGGAAAGAAAGAAAGAGAAGATGAAAAGAACAGAAGGAAGAAGGGAAAAGAAAGAAAGAAATAGAAAACGAAAGGAAAGAACAGAGAAAGAAAGAAACAAAGAAACAAAGAAAGAGATGATGAAAAGAACAGAAGGAAGAAGGGAAAAGAAAGAAAGAAAGAAAGAGAAAACGAAAGGAAAGAAAAAAGAAAGAAAGAAAGAAAGATAGGATGATAAGAACAGAAAGAAGAACGAGAAAGAATGAAAGAAAGAGAAAACGAAAGGAAAGAAGAAAGAAAGAAAGAAAGAAAGAGAAGATGAAAAGAACATAAGGAAGAACGGAAAAGAAAGACAGAAATAGAAAGCGAAAGGAAAGAAGAAAGAAAGAAAAAAGAAAGAGAAGATGATAAGAACAGAAGGAAGAAGGGAAAAGAAAGAAAGAAAGAAAGAAAAAGAGAAAACGAAAGGAAAGAAGAAAGAAAGAAAGAAAGAAAGAAAGAAAGAGAAGATGAAAAGGAACAGAAGAAAGAAGGGAAAAGAAAGAAAGAAATAGAAAACGAAAGGAAAGAACAGAGAAAGAAAGAAACAAAGAAAGAAAGAAAGAGATGATGAAAAGAACAGAAGGAAGAAGGGAAAAGAAAGAAAGAAAGAAAGAAAGAGAAAACGAAAGGAAAGAAGAAAGAAACAGATGAAAAGAACAGAAGGAAGAAGGGAAAAGAAAGAAAGAAAGAGAAAACGAAAGGAAAGAAAGAAAGATAAGATGATAAGAACAGAAAGAAGAACGAGAAAGAATGAAAGAAAGAGAAAACGAAAGGAAAGAAGAAAGAAAGAAAGAGAAGATGACAAGAACAGAAGGAAGAAGGGAAAAGAAAGAAAGAAATAGAAAACGAAAGGAAAGAAGAAAGAAAGAAAGAAAGTGAAGATGAAAGGAACAGAAGGAAGAAGGAAAAAGAAGGAAAGAAATAGAAAACGAAAGGAAAGAAGACAGAAAGAAAGAAAGAGAAGATGAAAAGAAAAGAAGGAAGAAATAGAAAACGAAAGGAAAGAATGAAGAAAGAAAGAGAAAATGAAAGGAACTGAAGGAAGAAGGAAAAAGAAGGAAAGAAATAGAAAACGAAAGGAAAGAAGAAAGAAAGAGAAGATGAAAAGAACAGAAGGAAGAAGAGAAAAGAAAGAAAGAAATAGAAAACGAAAGGAAAGAAAAAAATAAAGAAAGAGAAGATGATAAGAACAGAAGGAAGAAGGAAAATGAAAGAAAGAAATAGAAAACCGAAGGAAAGAACAAGGAAAGAAAGAAAAAAAGAAAGAAAGAAAGAAAAGAAAGAGATGATGATAAGAACAGAAGGAAGAAAGAAAAAGAAAGAAAGAAAGAAAGAGAAAACGAAAGGAAAGAAGAAAGAAAGAAAGAGAAAACGAAAGGAAAGAAGAAAGAAAGAAAGTAAAAAGAAAGAAAGAAAGAGAAGATGAAAAGAACAGAATCAAGAAGGGAAAAGAAAGAAAGAAATAGAAAACGAAAGGAAAAAACAAAGAAAGAAAGAAAGAAAGAAAAAAAGAAGATGAAAAGAACAAATGGAAGAAGGAAAAAGAAGGAAAGAAATAGAAAACGAAAGGAAAGAAGAAAGAGAAGAAGTAAAGAACAGAAAGAAGTGAAAAGAAGAAACGCAAGAGCAAACGAAAATGCAATAAATCCAAGTAAAAATTAGAAACGAGAAGAAAGAAGTAAAACGAATGAAGGAAATAGAATGAAAGAAAAAGAATTAAGTAAGAGAACAGCAGCAAGAAATGGAAATGAAAGAAAAGAGGAAAATGAAGAAGACGAAAGGATAGGCGCAAAATGTCGACAAGTAAAAGGAAGTCGAATAGAGGAGTAGGAAGAAGAAAGGAAGTCAAAATAGAAAGAAAAACATGAAAAATATGAAAGAAGTAGTAGATGATGATGATGAAGAAGAGAAGAAGAGGAAGAGGAAGAAGAAGAAAAAATAAAAATTACCAAATTCGTGTTCCTATATATATACATTTTTCTTTAATGTTAAATAAACCAAAACATACTTTATATATATATATATATATATATATATATATATATATATATATATATATATATATATATATATATATATATATATATATATGCTTGTGTGTGTATGTGTGTGTATTTATGTATATGAGTATTTATATATTTAAAAAAAATTTTTTTTGAAAAAAATACTTTCATCCTTTATTAAGAAATTCCACTATTTTTTTCTATTAGAAACTTTTTATGTTTTTTTATCTTTATTATTATTATTATTATTTACAATGTCAGTCAATTATGTGCCATGCGTCGGAGATTTTGTTCTCTCCGCTGATGCCAGGGATTGAACTCACAACGTTTAGAATCATTTAATCAACTCTTTTATACACCGGGCTAAACAAAGGGTTCGGTTTGAAATAAAAACAAATATCAACTGAAGAAGGTCGGAGTGTACAACGGCCGAAACGTTGTGAATGTGACAATAAAGAAGAGGACAACAATGTAAGTAAAGTAGTGTAAAAAAAACAACAGATTTCTGTTGCTTTAAGACGCTTCTTCATCTTATTTTCACTGCAATAGAGTAGAACAGATATCACGTAACAGTTCAGTAACCTTTTATTTGTTTCTAATCAGCAAAGTGCTTGGAATTGGATGACTGTGCAAGAAACAAAAGGAAACCAGTCCTTAAGCAACCGAGACAAAAAAAAAATGGAGGAATACGTAAAGGATATCAACAGGTTAGAAAAAGATAAATAAAAATTTAAAGATTGCTTTGTT
>OZ038513.1:4334791-4374791 GCA_964036315.1 Acanthosepion esculentum | reverse complement strand
TGACTGAAGACGAGGTGCTAGGTGGGACCATTAACATTGCAGATTCTTCTCTGGATTTTATCAAGAATCTCTAAACAGTGCAGAGCACCATACTAGATGTGACAGCAATATTCAAAGGATGGACGAATGGTAGACTTATAAATCTGTAAGATAGATTCTGGCGAGAAAAAAATGTCTCGCACGATACAGTGAACCGACTTTCTCAGCAGCAGACTTAGCAATTGATTCCATATAATCTTTCCACTTCATGTCAGCCGAAAATGTTAGCCTGAGAAGGTTCAACGAATCCTTCTTGAAGTTAGTTAGTATCATCTCTCTCTCTCGCTCTCTCTCTCTCTCTCTCTCTCTCTCTCTATATATATATATATATATATATATATATATATATATATATATGTATTAATATAAAAGTGAACATAGAAGTAAACACTTAGAGGCGACAACCTGTTTCATGCTAGATGCAATCGTCAAGCCACAAGTGCTGTTATTTTTCTCGGCTGTTTACATATACGGGTCAGTAATGCATTGTGGGTAGTCTATTTTGACGGTTATTTTACCGGAAGTCGTTTATTTCTTTATTTATTTATTTGTGTCAAATTATTTTGCTTGTTTTTGTTTATTTTTATTTTTATTTTTTATCTTATATATTTATTTATTCTTTTATTTTGATCGGTGTTTTTATTAACGTAGTAAAAATTTGTTTATATAGCTTATTGTGGGTAGTCTATTTTGGCGGTTATTTTACCGGAATTCGTTTATTTGTTTATTTATTTATTTGGGTCAAATTATTTTGCTTGTTTTTTGTTTTTTTTATTTATTTTTTTTTATTTGGGTTATATTCAAAAAGGTTTATACATATATATATATAAGCTTGTATGATTGGAGGCATAAAGTAGTCTCTTTGGTGATTAATAAGGGAGTACTTTTTTTGTCGACGCTGTATGATCTTAGGCGTATATCGGATATCTACCGTGTAGGACCCAGGAATTAGTGCACTTTCTGTCAATAAAAATATGATTTATTCCGAAGAATTCCTTTCTAAGGACGAAACCCATCACATAGAATTATTTTTCATTTTATCATACAATTACCATTATCCATCTGATATATATATATATGTGTGTATTATGTGTATATATATATACCTGTTTGTATATTGTGTGTGTGTATATATATATGTGTCTATGTGTGTATTGTGTATATATATATATATATATATGTGTGTGTGTGTGTGTGTGTATCCAAACACACTTTTTCCACCTCACTTCCCCACCCTCTCTAAGGCATATCCCCCCCCTCCACGCACATATTTTTGCCATTTTCCCTTTCTTGTTTTTAACTTATTGTTTGTGCCAAACGAAAGCTGACCTCAGTCTAAGGAGCTTACGTTGGTGCAAAGTACAATGTTGAATGATTTCCGAGATTTTTTTTGTCTTGTATTTTTTGTTAAGTCGGAAAATAAAGAAGGCAAAATTCTTACGGTCCCATTAAAAGGTGGGGTGCTGAAAAATTGATGGTCAGACCAAGAATTCCTCCCCCCACCACCTGGTGTTTGTTTATTCGCAATGCTACCTTGAAAACAGTTTCAGTCGATAGAGCTCTCAGCTCGTATTGGTTCACTATTTTCTTGAAGCATTTCACTGCAAGCAAGGCAATAAAGCCACTAAGACGCAACAGGTTACTGAGTCTTAGTGAATATGAAAAAAACTATTATTAAGGAGAGAGGATGTTAAAAGAATGAGATTTCAGAAGTTGACGATTGACATTTAATTTTTTGAAGATCAAAGTTAACTGGGAAGCCAGAAGCCAGAAGAGAGTTCAACGAGTGCTTAAATTCACAAAGTCTAGCTACCATAGAGGAAAGTTCATCAGAGACAATTACCATAAAAATATTCATAGAAAGGGCAGCAGAAAGCTACGTTATGGTGGTGGCAAAGATATTTAAACCGAGATGCCAGGTTAGGCCCAATAACTTTGCAGATACTTCTTTGGATTTTACCAAGAATCTGTAAAATACATATCAAGAGCACTAAAGCAGATGTGGCAGCAAATATTCAAATGGTCGACTTATAAATATGGAAGATAAATTCTGGTGAGAAAATTTTCTAGCTCGACACAGTTAATTAATTTTTCTAGCTGAAGACTTAGCAATTGATTCAATATCCTGATTCAATATACTCGAGAAGGCGCAATGAGGTTAGCATCAGCCATACTGATCGAAGATAATGTAAAACATGTTTAATGTAGTCTGAATGTAGAAATCCAACGTAGTTCAATGAAACAGCATTAATGTCTAGTAGCCGCTATTTAGGAATTCTTAAGGTCTTTCATATCAGAGGTTGGCAGTGGATATTCCGACAAAAAACAAAAATAAAATGGCCGCCTTTATACACATCGGATCGAATATTTCAAGTCTTCTGATTGGTTAACCTTCTATAGGTGGACTATAAAATGAGTCAGCTCATTTTGGTTTGCTCACTAGTAAAGACCGGTACACAAAAATTGTAACAGATAAAACTAGTTCTCTCAAACGATATATATATATATATATATATATATATATATATATATATACAAACAGACACACACACACACACACACACACACACACACACACACACACATATATATATATATATATATATTCTAACGGTCCCATTAAAAGGCGGGGTACTGAAAAGTTGACGGTCAGACCAAGAATTCCTTTCACACCTACCTGGTGTTTGTTTCTTCTAACTGCTACCTTGAAAACAGTTTGAGTCGATACTGCTCTCAGCTCGTATTCGTTCACTATGTTCTTTAAGCATTTCACCCCAAGCAAGGCAATAAAGTCTCTAAGACGCAACAGGTTACTGAGTGTTAGGGAACACAGTAAAAAAACATTCTTGAGGGGAGAGAACAAGAATTAAGAAACCAGAAGATAATGATTGACATTCCATTTAAATATTTGATCTAAGTTGATTGGAAACCAAGAAACCGGAAGAGAGTTCCACAAGCGAGAACTGCGATAGAAGAAACTTATAGCATAGGACTTACGGTTACATTGCCTGTGGATGACTATAATGGACACTCCTGTCGGTTTCGAGGATCTGACACCTTAACCAATTGATTCAGTTATGAATTTTGTGCGATAATCTTAAGTGGCACATAAGACCCGCTAGTGATTTACAAAGGAGGTCGCAAATGGAGCAAGAGTGAGGATTGTGGGATGAGATAACTGTTAGATTGGCTGACCTTTTAAATCGTGCCCTTACTTCTTGAAGACGATTCAGACTAGAAGACTGAGAACACATTGATCTCTACTCTACCCGCTCTTCAGCTTGTCTTTGTCACTTAGACATGGGCGTCCTACATTCCTGTGGCCCTGATCTAACTGGCTGTACATTAGAATCTTGGGTATCCTGTCATCAGACACTCAAGACATGACCAGTCCACCGTAACTGAGACTGTATGAGGAAAGTGTCGATTCCTCCAATATTACACCTGGTCTACGTTAGATGTCCTATCTTGAAGGTTAACTCCACAGATGGTACGCAGACAGCTCTCATGGGAAACATCCATTTGGCGTATATGGTACCTGTATGGAGTCCACGACTCTGTGTCATACAAAAGGATGGCAAGGACAACAGCTATGTAAACTCGAATTTTCGTATCCAGTCGAATGTCCCGCTCATCCCACAAGCGATGGCGAAGTTTACCGAAAGCAGTGGTAGCCTTAGCAATCCGATGCATGAATTAATCATCTAAAGTTCCACTGTAATTGACTTTGCTACCAAGATAGGTGAAAGACTTTATATAGTTCAGGGCTTTGTCTTCTACTTTCAATCGTCTCTCTGTAAATTTGTAGACTGGTGGGTTTTGTTTCTCACCACAGAATTGCTTCAGAGTAGGACAAGGTTGGTGCACAACTTCAGTTTTCTTTATGCTAAGTGTAAGACCAAAGGCTTTACATGCAGCAGAGAAACGATTTATTAGATGTTGGGCCTCCTCGAAGGATGTCGCAACATATATATATATATATGTATAAATACATACATATATATATGTATAAATACATATATATATATATATGTGTGTATAAATACATACATATATAAATATATGTATAAATACATATATATATATGTATGTATAAATACATACATACATATATATATATATATATATATATATATATATATATATATATATATATATATATATATATATATATGATATAAAAGGCTCAAATGATCCAATTTTGAATTTGTAGGTCTGATGGTTTGTAGGTCTGATGAATTGGATCGTGATTACGATTCCAATGTAATAAATTATAACCATGGAATATTAGTGTTTGAGCCTTTTATATTCTTACTCTGTCCTGGACATTGAGTTCTACCGGGATTGTTTCCTCTTGGGAATTTATGTATATATATATATATATATATATATATATATATATATATATATTGACCACTAATATTATCAATCTCTCTCTCTCTCTCTCTCTCTCTCTATATATATATATATATATATATATATATATATATATATTACTTTAAAAATTATTCTTAATGTATTCCAGTAGACGTTCCGTTGTATTTTAAAACCGGACTGCACATTAGAGAAAACATTTTAAAAGAAAATGTGTCGGTGGGTAATTTAATAATTTAAGAATTGCAGTCCGGTAGACGAAACAAATATTGTTTAAAATAAAACGGAGCGTCTACTTTAATACGCGTATCCACAAAAAACAACGTTTCAAGCAATAAAAGTATATCAGATTAAAAAATAAAACAAGTTCATACACGTTTCATATGTACTAGTTTGATTGAGTACCAACAAATATTCACTGGCAATCTTTGAGCTTGTTGCCCGCAAAAGACAGTGTGTGAAAGGAATGTTCTCCCTTGACACCGCTATTATTATAACTACATTCACTCCTCGGCAATGTTTATTGTTTTCAAAATATTATCATAATATTGATACAAACCTAATCATGAAAGTGAATTCATACATCTTCTTTGCTCTTGATAATTGACAGTAAAAATAATAAACACTACAGGTATACCTCGCCCTACGTCGTTAATTAGCAGCAGAGGTGACGACCCCAAGTCGAAATAATCACACTATAAAACGCAAATAAATATGTACGTACAATATTCCGAATAAAATAATTAATTTCCACCTTATCCTCTAGTGATATAGTATAACGTTTAGCATTAGCACTTGCACTGGGACTTTTTTCGGAGCAATAGGCAAAAATGTATTCTAAATAGCAACTGAAATGTAATTGAAAAAAGTCAACGGCGGTGCACAGATGTAAACATGTCTGAATACAAAATCACTGTTGGCGCAGATATATATATATATATATATATATATATATATATATATATATATATATATATATATATATATATATATATATATATAACATAAAATCATCAAAAACAAAACAATTAGCATAATAATGTATGGTTAGCAGATGTCCTTATTTCAAATTACTGTCAACAGGCGGGACACTCGTGCGTTGTTTTCCGCGCGAACAGTGATTTTGTATATATATATATATATATATATATATATATATATATATATATATATATATATATATACAGTGCTGTTCGATAAAAGTGACTCACCTGATTTTTTTTACTAAATGTTCACTTCTCCGATGAAATGAAAGTTGAGCTAAATTCAAAGGATAAGCGATCTAAAATCCGAAGAAGAAGCTTTGAAAGCTCTTTGAATTTAGCAGTAAGTACTGTCAAGCATCCGTTCACTATAATGTTCTGGGGATGCTTTTCTTTTCATGGAACTGGTTTCTTTAAACCTATTGAAAAGACACTCAGAAACGAGCAGTACAAGAGAATTTTAGAGTCTTGTCTGCTTCCTTCTGCTGAAAGGGTGCAAATCGACCCCACCAACCTCATTTTTATGCAGGATAATGCTCCCTGTCACAAATCAAAATTGATGAAGGAATACTTTGATGAGAAGCAGGTAAGTGTTATGACATGGCCGCCCCAATCTCCTTACCTCAACCCCATAGAAAACTTATGGAGCATTATAAAGTACAGGCTCTCGAGAAAGCAGTTGAGCAACAAAGCGGATCTGATTGTGAATTTCATATCCGAATGGAACTCAATGCTTGGAGATTAGATTTGCCAGAACCTAATCAAGTCAATGCCAAAAAGGGTTGAAAAGATTATTCAAAATAAAGGAGGACCCATAGATTATTAAATCTTTCGAACTATATTACCTATTATAAATAAATTATACCTCTATTATTCTTTATTTAAAGCTGTTCGGTTATGTTTCTATTGATTACTAGTTGCAGGAAATAAGTGAGTCACTTTTTATTTGCATATAGTTTTTCCCTAAATCTCGTTTATATCCAAAATTATAATTATCAATAGAATACCTTAGGGGGTGTAAACTTTTTTACTAGGTGGTCGGGAAGGGGTCTTTATATTAGTAAGATTAAAAATTAGTTTGGCCCCCAAAAACAACAGGCGAAAAAATGTTTAAGTAAAAAAATCAGGTGAGTCACTTTTATCGAACAGCACTGTATATATATATATATATATATATATATATATATATATATATATATATATATATGATTACACAATATTTTAAAAAATTTTTTTGTAAATATGAATTTATATGTGTTTATTTCTATTCAGTGTTTTGATGTTTCTATTTTTAATGGCCGACGTCAAATCGAGTAAAACGACCTAAGGCGAGTTTTATTTTTCCATATAATATTTAAGAAAAACTGACGTATCTTCGAAAATGACTTAACTCGAAACGACTTAAGCCGAGGTATCACTGTATTTATTTGATTGTTTATTAGGTTAGCAAAACATCGGCTCTTTGCTGATCGATTCGAACTTTATAAATTGATAAATATTAGGCTGGTGCAAAAATAATGTCGTTTTTTGACGTTCAACTTCAGTCAAAAAACGACATTATTTTTGCACCAACCTAATATTAATGATTTCCTTGTAGTTGGTTCGCATATTTTAAAACTTTAGCAACTGCTTATACATTTATTGTTTTTATATTTCTTTCTTACTAAATTGGTAAATAATAAATATTGCATTAGTTTTAATTCTATTTATTTTTAAGTTTTTGTAAATTATTCTTGTAAATAAACAATCTAACAAATAAAAAAGCGTTCAATATTGTTGCTTTAAATTCTCAAGCTAGAAATATGTATAAATTCACATTCGTCTCATATTTACGTTTTTATATCAATTTTAATCGTCGTTTCTTCAAACAATAAACATTTACCGAAGAGGGAATGAATTTAAGCGCAATATCTGACTGGCGACGAGATCTCATCATTTTACAGTGACACTGGTTATATGTAATTGTAAGTTCTATGCTAAGAAATGAAAGTACGAAAAACTTGCATGCCAACGCGTTTTGTCAAATTTTCTCAACGAACAAAACGCGTTGGCATAAAACGTTTTCTTGTCATTTCTGTTATATATATATATATATATATATATATATATATATATATATATATGCCTAAGTGAAACCTTGGTAGGTTTGTCTGGCTCATTAGGTTTGACTAGGTCTGCTCTACGTTTGTATCGAGCTCTTTAGTTAGTTGTTTACTCGTATCGGGGTTTTTTCTTTGGGCCTTGAACCTGTATCTGTGCGATTATTTTCGACAGACTTTCATGTTCCTGGCTCTTTCTTTTTCTTAAAACCTTTTTTTCCCTTCGTGATTGATTTGGCTATTCTTAAATCAAGAATTCGAAGGTTTTTCGACACAAGTATAGTTACCTATATATATATATATATATATATATATATGTATATATATATATATATATATATATATATATATATATATATATATATATATATATGCAGAAATATAGTCTTAAAGTGTGCTATATTTATGGGGTAAAGTGCTCAATATCAGAGATAGAGCGTGTGTAAATATAAAAGTGGACATGGAAGTCAGCACTTAGAGGCGACAGTCTGTTTCATGCTAGTGCAATCGCCTGACGATTGCACTAGCATGAAACAGACTGTCGCCTCTAAGTGCTGACTTCCATGTCCACTTTTATATATATATATATATATATATATATATATATATATATATATATATATATATATATATATATATTAGACATCTTGGAGTCTATTATTATTAACATGCAACGTCCTACCCTGTGTATAATGATGCATTTCAATATTACTCAATGATCTTGCCGATGTGACCTCCATATTCTGCCTTTCTCCTATATTTTGTATAGGAGTCATTCCCTTGATCAAATTTAATTTTAATTCAAATCAAAGGGGAAAAAAAAAGATTTTCAGTGGTGGGGGGTTGTGCAAAATTAGTTTGATTTGATCCCTTTGATAGACATATGATGCAATACTTGATTCAATAAATTGATGAGCATATTTCATCATTGATATGACAGCTGAATTGCCACAACAAATATGTATTGTAAGGCACTACCCACCGACTGGTGATTTCTTGCTCAACTTGACGTCCATATTGTCTCATTTTGATTTTGCCGATGTGACCTCCATCCACTGGGTTTCTCCTATATTTTGGTTAGGAGTCATTTCCTTGTTCTATTTAAAGTTAATTTAAATCAAACGGGGGTGGGGTCCCCCCAGAACCCCTTTAATCAATGTGAAATATATTATCCAAGTACCCTGGGCAATTTAGTTTCGGTTCTGCAAAACCCTAGGAGCAGTTCCATAACAAACACAGAGACAGAGGTTACAACTTTATATATATATATATATATATATATATATATATATATATATATATATATATATATATATATATTTTAAGCTTTTCACCCCAAGCAAGGCTGGAAGCCACTAGCACGCAAGGGGTTACAGAAGGTTTGGTGGAAGAGCAGATAGGAGTGGTAAAGGAAAGGATGTGGAGAAAGATAGTGGATCGATCAAGGCAAGGGGGTCACAGAAGATATATATATATATCGAGAGAAAGATAGAGAAAGAGAGAGAGTATGTGCTAGATATCGGAATCAACACTGCATGTTGAATATCAGTTTCACTCCACGAATGATCTTCAGACCAAGATAATACCTCGAGCTTTCACACTGCACTGTAGATTCCTCTCTCTGTTTCTCTCACTCTTTCATACTCTGCTTCTTTCTTTATTTCTTCTTTCATTTTTCTATCGTTTTCTTTCTTTCTTTCTTTCTTTCCTTCTTTCTTTCTTTCTTTCTTTTATTTCATTTTTTCTTTTGAAACTCTCCTCTTCTATCTTTAATTCTTTTTAATTTCTTTTTCTATTCTTTCATTCCTCTTACTCTGATATATTTCTTTCTTTCTTTCTTTCTTTCTTTCTTTCTTTCTTTCTTTCTTTCTTTTGCAATCTTTCTTTCCTTCCTTATTCTTCAATTTCCAATGCTTCTTTATCTACTTCATTTTCTTTCTTTCTTTCTTTCTTTCTTTCCTTTGCAATCTGTCTTTCCTTCCTTATACTTCAATTTCCAATGCTTCTTTATCTACTTCATTTTCTTTCTTTCTTTCTTTCTTTCTTTCTTTCTTTCCTTTGCAATCTGTCTTTCCTTCCTTATACTTCAATTTCCAATGCTTCTTTATCTACTTCATTTTCTTTCTTTCTTTCTTTCTTTCTTTCTTTCTTTTGCAATCTTTCTTTCCTTCCTTATTCTTCAATTTCCAATGCTTCTTTATCTACTTCATTTTCTTTCTTTCTTTCTTTCTTTCTTTCTTTCCTTTGCAATCTGTCTTTCCTTCCTTATACTTCAATTTCCAATGCTTCTTTATCTACTTCATTTTCTTTCTTTCTTTCTTTCTTTCTTTCTTTCTTTCTTTCCTTTGCAATCTGTCTTTCCTTCCTTATACTTCAATTTCCAATGCTTCTTTATCTACTTCATTTTCTTTCTTTCTTTCTTTCTTTCCTTTGCAATCTGTCTTTCCTTCCTTATACTTCAATTTCCAATGCTTCTTTATCTACTTCATTTTCTTTCTTTCTTTCTTTCTTTCTTTCTTTCTTTTGCAATCTTTCTTTCCTTCCTTATTCTTCAATTTCCAATGCTTCTTTATCTACTTCATTTTCTTTCTTTCTTTCTTTGTTCTTTCTTTCTTTCTTTCTTTCTGTCTTTTATTTCTATATTTATTTTCTGATGACACTACCCTCTTCTTTCTTTATTTTTTGTTTGTTTATTTTTTCCCTTTTTCTTTTTAATTTTTCTTTTTAATTTTCTCTTTTTCTATTCTTTATTTCGTTTTCCTCTGACAGCCAACATATTTCTTTCCTTCCTTACACGTCATTTAAAGTCCTTTTCCTCTTACTTCTGATTCAGTTTTATTCCTTTTTTCTTTTCTTTTTTCTTTTCCTTCTGACCCTCCCATTTTCTTTTCTTCCCAAATAGCATTTCAATGTTACAATCAGCGGCATTCATTCAGTCTTTATTTCCGTCATTTTACCGACCATTGTGTATCGTCTGATAACTTACTGTTGATGTCACCACGATCGGCACAAAAGCCCTTTCGTTTGTTGTTCTTGTCGGATTCTTTTTCTTTATTTGGTAATTCTTCAGTCAATAGAATGAAATCTTTCCTACTTCCTTTACAATCTTTTCACCTTGGCTTTCTTGTTGTTACTCGTAACTTTTTATTCATTCTATTTTCCCGCTCTTGCTATTTTTACGCCTTCTTTGCGCAAACACCATTTTTTGATTATTAAGAAGTCACAATCCGCTATTCTATTTTATTTTATTTTATTTCATTTTATTTATTATATTTTATTTTATTTATTTTATTTTATTTCATTTTATTTATTTTATTTTATTTATTTATTTTATTTTATTTATTTTATTTTATTTTATTTTATTTATTTATATTATTTTATTCATTTTATTTATTTTATTTTACTTATTTTATTTTATTTATTTATTTTATTTTATTTATTTATTTTATTTTATTTCATTTATTTATTTTATTTCAATTTTATTCATTTTATTTCACTTATTTTATTTTATTTATTTTATTTTACTTATTTTATTTCATTTATTTTATTTTACTTATTTTATTTCATTTTAATTATTTTATTTTAATTATTTTATTTTAATTATTTTATTTTATTTTATTTATATATTTTATTTGATTTATATATTTTATTTCATTTTATTTATTTTATTTTAATTATTTTATTTTATTTATTTATTTTATTTTATTTATTTTATTTTATTTATTTTATTTTAATTATTTCATTTCATTTTATTTATTTTATTTTAAATATTTTATTTTATTTATTTATAAAGTTAGTTCACTATGTCGTGCTAAACATCGTTTTTTCACAAGAATCTGTCTTACATAATTATAAGTCTACCATTCGTCCTTGCTTTAAATATTACTGCCACATCTCGTCTGGTGCTCCTGCGTTTTGGTTTGGTTTGGTTTGTTTTTACGGCCTAATCAATCTCAATAGGTTATTTAATACTGACAAGGTTTGTTTTGTTTTTTAGAAATTTATTGCTGAATAATATTTTTCTTTTTTTTTTAAAAGTATATTGCTTGTTATACTTCTTTTCAAAAATGAACTTCTGGTAATAATGTCTTGCTGGTAATAAATTTGGTTTACGGCATATCAACCTCAGTGGGTTATTTAATACCGACAAGATTTTCATTGCTGGTAATAATTTTTTGAATTCAAAAATGTATTGCTGGTAATATTTTTTTCAATGATGTACTTCTGTTAATAATGCCTTGCTGGTAATAAGTTTTCACAAAAAGGATTGTTGGTATTAAAACTTATTTTTATACTTTCATAATGTTTTGAACACTTTTGGGAAGGTTAACTATTTGCCCATAGCTGGAACCCAAACTGGTACTACCACTTCGGGTCAGGGTAGACATAGGAAAACCAGCAATTAAGAGGTGGTTCCACGCTGCTCAGAACCTCCTGAACAAAGGCCTTGCTGTCGGATGTAGTTTATCGTCTTACCCGGTTCGCGGATATAGCTTATCGTCATTCCCAGGACGGGCTTCTGCTATGTATTTAAAGATTCTTGATAAAATCCAGAGAAGAATCTGCAATGTTATTTGTCCTGACCTGGCATCTCGGCTTCATTCACTTTCCCATCGCCGTAACGTAGCTTCCATATGCCTTTTGAATAAATACATTCATGGTAATTGTTTTGATGAACTTTCCTCAAAGTTGTTAATTTTATTCCCCTACCTCCACAGATAAATTATATATATGGGAACTAGTTAGGACTTCACAGAGACTCTGAGGTATTATGGTGCCTGTAGTATGAATGGGAAGTCAGAATGTTTTGTTTTAGTATAAGTAATATTGTGGTGTTTTTAGGTCAGTAATCGTGGATAGCTTAGTTTAAGATACGACAGATTGAAAACTAGCCTTCCCCTAACCCTCCTTTTAGCCTTGTGCCACATTTTTGTATTTTTAAAAGAAATATTACTTTCATTAAAAATATATAGATTTTATGAATTTAAGCGAAATACTAGATTGGCGGCCAGATCTCATCATTTGATATTGGAAAAGTCTAGATGCAACCGTAAGTTCTATGCTAATATTTTCTTCTCTCGCACTTCTCGCTTGTGGAAATCTCTTCCAGCTTCCTGCTTCACAGTCAACTTTGATCTTCAAAAATTTAAGTGTCATGTCCGTCATTATCTTCTGTCTTCTTGATTACGCTTAATTTATTGTTCTCTCTCTCTTTTCTCATATTCTCTCATGCTTATCTCTCTCTCTCTCTCTCTCTCTCTAGATATATATATATATATATAGAGAGAGAGAGAGAGAGAGAGAGATAGATAGATAGATAGATCGAACCTGTATCCAATACGGAACCGTCATATAGCCTGACGTGCCTTAACCGTTTCGGCCACTGAGGGTCGTTCGGTTGGCAAGGTCGAATTTACTGCTTATAAACTTCAATCTTCCATGAATCTTTCACGTACATTCATATCTGCCCATGGCGTATCAAACAAATGACGTCACACATAAAATTAAATTAAACCGTTAAGGCACGTCAGGCTGTATGACGGTTCCGTATAGGATACAGGTTCGAATCCTGTCGAGGACGAATATTTCCTATGAAAATTACTCGAACATTCAGGCCAGTAAATGTTATTTAATACTGTTTATTATAAAACGGAGCATTTACTTAAATACATTTCAAAAACCGAAGCTAAAAACTTCAAATTTAATTATATAATTAATTTAAAAGCATTAGTTCTGTTTCATCTTCAAGCGATTTTTGGAATCCAAACAGAACTAAACTAAAATGGATAGAACATGTAACCAGCATAGAGAACAATACTACCTCAAACATAAGACAAAAAAGAAAGTCAATATTGGAAAGGGCAATAACAGCCAGTCGACTTGCGACCCCCCTCCCCAACAAAAAAAAACAATATGTTTTAACAGACATTTCAACTGAAGAATCTACAAAATGGTAGACAGGATGCTACACAGGATCCTAGAAGCTTCTGGCTCCATTCTTCTTTGATTCCAGCATACCTACGTTTCGTTTAAATTCTCTGTTCCACTGCAGAAACAACAAAATGGTAAACAGGATGCTATAATCTTCTGGCTCCTTCGTTTGTTCCTCTTAAATTGGCTGTTCGCTCATGGAATGCCGGATGTTTCTTTACAAGGATACAGTTAATATTATCATCATATGAAGAGAATAAATATTATATATTGATTCCAGCGTATAGACAAAAGTAAAATAATTACCTTGAAAATATTTATAGAAAAAGTCAGAGGGAAGCGACGTCCCGGAGGTGGGAAAGCTACCGATGCTGAGATGCCAGAAATTCAATGCGGATGAATTTTCTGTTTGTCTAAAATGCTGAAGGAAAGAATGTTCACTTTGACATAGAATACTGTAAGACAAAAATGAGTAAATGCCTGAAATAGGAAAAAAATTAAAGGTAGCGTTCTGAGTTCATAAGAGTTCAAGTCTCATTTCTGTAGAGATACCTGTTGAAGTAAGAATCAAATGTTCATCCGTCACACGTGAATCACGTTTCGTTTCGTTAACGAACGAGATTTGGTTAATGTGAAATGAAAAACATTTTTTCCGATGATGCCGGTTGAAACATCTTTCAAATTTTCTTTCTTTCTTTTTTTCTTTCTTTCTTTCTTTCGTTCTTTCTTTACTCCAATCATTTCTTTCTTTCTTTCTTTCTTTCTTTCTTTCTTTCTTTCTTTCTTTCTTTCTTTACTCCAATAATTTCTTTCTTTCTTTCTTTCTTTTTTCTTTCTTTCTTTACTCCAATCATTTCTTTCTTTCTTTCTTTCTTTCTTTCTTTCTTTCTTTCTTTCTTTCTTTCTTTCTTTCTTTCTTTCTTTACTCCAATCATTTCTTTCTTTCTTTCTTTCTTTCTTTCTTTCTTTCTTTCTTTCTTTCTTTCTTTCTTTCTTTCTTTCTTTCTTTACTCCAATCATTTCTTTCTTTCTTTCTTTACTCCAATCATTTCTTTCTTTCTTTCTTTCTTTCTTTCTTTCTTTCTTTCTTTCTTTCTTTCTTTCTTTCTTTCTTTCTTTCTTTCTTTCTTTACTCCAATAATTTCTTTCTTTCTTTCTTTCTTTCTTTCTTTCTTTCTTTCTTTCTGTCTTTCTCAGACACGCACACACACAAACACACACACACTTTATGTATATATACACTCTAGTCTCGGGGTCTCAAACTTGCTTAATGTTAGAACTACATAGGATAAATTTCAGCTGTTTGAGAGCCTCAAGTCATGAAGAAACTTTAAACATAAGTTTTTGTTGCATATACATTTTGTTACAAATGCATGTATGCGATAATATTTATTCAGGTATACAGTTTTTTAAACAGTTTTAAACAGTTCATTTGTATTGGTTTCAGTAATCACAAAGTACGCACATATACCGTGTGTAACAGCAAAACTGTCCAAATCGTGTAACAGCAAAATTGTACAATTGCTAGATTAAGTTTGAACCGTTGTATCTTAGAAATAATTAAATGATATCTCACTGGAATTTTCCGGGCTTTTTATAACACAATTGGACTCTACGTTGAGCAATAAGAATGTATAATTACTGTCCAAGCTTAACAGAAGAATCGTGATTAAATCGATCATAACCGAAAATGATGTATTGATCATTAATTAAACATAGCTAAGAATCGGAAAATGAAGGATTGATACAAATTTCATATATATATATATATATATATATATATATATATTATTCCAGGATCATTTTCCACCTTATTCAAGATGACTCTCTCTCTCTCTCTCTCTCTCTCTCTCTCTCTCTCTCTCTCTCAAACCTTCGAATTTTCTGGAGTAACAAGGTGCCTTACACGTTTCACGTACGTTTTCCTTTTGAAGTGTTTTTCCACTGCTCTTTGGACTTTCATAGGTGGAACTCCTCTCTCACGTGCCAAGGGTTTTACGCGTTGAGTTGGATCTTTTCTAATAGATCTCTTTAACTTTAAGTTGACATGATCATCCCTCTTCCTGTTGTGATCTCCAGATCCAGTTTTCCTCTCAACTGTTCTCACTTTTTTAAAAAAACTTATTCACTGTTCTCTTGAAGGTTCTTGAATGGCCTTTCAAGATGAGACCAACGTATGAATCGTGGGACTCTTATTGAAGGCCTGAATGATCTTTCTCCTCTCAGCATTGCTCATTTGGGAAGACAGTAGATTTGACACAAAATGATTTTAAAGATTTACGGTAAGGACCAATCTTCTCTCTCTCTCTCTCTCTCTCTCTCTCTCTCTCTCAGACACACACACACACACACACACACACACACACACACACACACACACACACAACATATATTACAATAGATGTATTAATTACTCTATTGTATCATTTATTCTTGTTGCTGTCTGTTTACGGTTCCCAGTCAACATATTGATTTATTTTATTGTTAATTATTGTTGTTAATCTCATGTCCCTAATAAGATTTACGATAAGGAGCAATCTTCTCCCCCCCTCTCTCTCACATAACATATATTACAATAGATATATTAATTATCATTTGTTCTTGTTGCTGTCTGTTTACTATTCCCAGTCAACACCCTGTCTCAAGTTATTAAGCCAATCATATAATCTTCAATAATTCATATTTGATTTGAAAAAAAAATTGTCAAATTTTAAACAATCAATTTAGATGTCAAACAAACCATGAAGAAGTTAGATGATTTTTGGCCGTATCAATATATTTCATTGAAATTAGTGAACCTATTTTGATGTATTCTAAAAATTGCCATCTGAAGTTATTACGCAAAACCAAATAAGACAGGAACAAACTTTACACATGCGTTTTTGTTACATAGACATTAAAATTAAACTTACAATGGGGTCTCAATTAATGCCCAGTAAATAAATATGAACCTTAATTTTTTTCTTATTTATGTTTTATATTAACTGTGATGAAAAAAGAAGCTTAGCCTACATATTTCCATGAGCAGCATTTTTAAAAATATTTTTAAAAATATCCATCGCTATGGGTTGCAATGTCGATGAAATAAATTTTAAAGACTTAGTGTTGCTTCCTCTCTTGGATTTTTTAAAATTTCTTGTGGGTTAATAACTGTGTGTTCAAAAGTAGCCATTGTATTTCTTTGTTTGCACTGTATTTCGGGGATCTTGCCTTCACGCATCAAAGAACCATCTGTGGCACGCGAGCCCCCGTTTGGCCACCCCTTGCTCTAGGCCAAAGAGCATTCGGCTATATCACGTTGAAACATTGGTTCCCGTACGATAGCCGAAGTTAGGCAACGTCGAGACTGGTCAGCACCTAGATGAGTGACCACTCTGGGAATATCAGGCGCTCTAAGCTTGAATGTGGGGGCGGGGCAATAGATAATGACTCGGAATTGTTAATCGGAGTTCCAATTCTCGTTGGCGTTAGATATATTTACTTACGCACTAATACCTTTGGGAAAGGCATGAATTTACCTTTTCTCTCTGCCAACTATTAGTTAATTAATAGGACTTGTATTAGAAAATCATTATTATCTTAATAAATAATTACAATGAAAAATTATTTTTCTGGCTTTAAATAACCTGCAAATGGTTGATAAGCTGTAAAACACAAATCAATCTCTCCATACACTGTTTGGAGAATGAGATTAATCACTGACAATGTTTCAAAATGAGGAAGACCGAAGACTACATCGGCTGAATCGTAATGTGAAAAATAATAAGGATACGGATGCTCGTCTAAATAACAGGTTGGCGCAAATTAATAATTTTCTGTTTATATTTCTGAGATGAGTTATTTTACAGTATTGACATTGTTCGGACTGTTGTCCTTGTCTTTATTGAAAATATTCCCGAACTTTCGGCCGTTGTACTATCCGGCCTTCTTCAGGAGATATACGTTGGAATTTCGAACCAAAACCTACACTGAGGTAGATTGTTCTAGTTCCACGTGCCATGCCTTTTCTGGATATCTCCGTTTCAGTTATCTCCCTTCAGTAAATCAACTTTCCACGTTTTTTTTTTTTTGTTTACCTCTGCTGTGGCCAGGTATTGAACTACTGAACAATAATCTTCATATAAAAATTTCAGGAACTGTTTCGCAGACAATAAATAAATAAAAAAAATGCGAAATCAAACGGACGTCAGATTTTTATTACCCATCTTCGAGAAGAAATAACAACCATAGTGATAACTGTCGATCGACAACCCTAAGCAGTAATGACGTCTCTCATCTTTCAGATATTCGCATTAAACAGAAGAATAAGATGTTGTTGACTTGTATGTTTGTGCCGCTTCTTGAGCGATTGGCTTAAATGTTCCCCGACTGTTTGTCCATTTTCGCATTATTTCGACTATACGAATTCTTACAACACATAAACATTTATGTTTGGCAGGAGAAACGGGGATGGTCTTTACCTTTTATACAAAGATCCAACGGCGTTAGGCCTTTTCCTTTCTTCTTCACCCTGCCAGATTGCCTGTTTATACTCGCTATGCGATCGAATTTCTTCGATCAGAGAGGCAACCAAGCGTGCATATTGTTGCTTCTGAGAAGTGGTACATTTTTTAAATATCCATCGCTATGCGTTGCAATGTCGATGAAATAAATTAAAAAAAATTAGTGTTGCTTCCTCTCTTCATTCGTTTTTAATTCCTTCTGGGTTAATAAATGTGTATTCAAAAGTAGCCATTGTGTTACATTGTTTGAATTGTGTATCTTGTCTTCACGCGTCAATTAGCATCGTCTTTTCATGCATACATACCTACACTCACAAGCTTATTAAAAGCTCATAATGCACACACACACACACACACACACACACACACACACACATATATATATATATTTAATGTGTGCTATGTATATATATATATTTAAGGTGTGCTATATTTATGGGATGAAGTGCTCAATATCAGAGACAGAGCGTATGTAAATATAAATATAAAAGTGAACATTGAAGTCAACACTCATAGGCGACAGGCTGTTTCATGCTAGACGCAATCGTCGGCCTCACAATTGCGTCTAGCATGAAACACCTTGTCGCCTCTGAGTGTTGACTTCAATGTTCACTTTTATATATATATATATATATATATATATATATATATATATATATATATATATATATATACATATATATATATATACATATATATATATACATATATATATACATATATATATATATACATATATATATATATATATATCTATATATATATATACATATTATAAATTAATTGATTTAAATTATGTTTTTTTTCGCTACACAGTGATAACCATGTTTCAAAAATGGAAGCTAAAGCCTTCGAATTTAATTTTGTTATTAAATTAAAGACATTAGTTCCATTTCCTCGTCAAGCGAATAATGGAGTAACTTTTTTTTTTTAAATTTACAGTTTTAAAGGCACGGCAAAGATTCATAATTGAGTGTTTCCAAGGATACCGAGAAATCCATTCATCTAGACAAGGGGTGATACATTGAGCACTATTGTGTAAAAATAAAAATATCTATAAGAACACCGGATTTTATATGTTACTGTTCTTTCTTTTTATTTATATATACATATATATATACATATATGTGGCGTATGAGGACATTAACGATTCCAATTGTAGTTGGAGTCCTCGGATTGATTGGAAAATATTCCAATAGAATCATTGAAGGGATTCCTGGAAGCCCATGCCTTAAAGAAATTCAAAAAATTGTACTCATGAGTACAGCCCACATCTTACGAAGTGATTTATCTATGTAAATTATGTGCGATTATTTTTTTCAAATCTGCTCAGTGGAAAATGACATGCTATTTCTGACCTTAGGCCTTTGGTCGGGATCCGGAAAGAAATGTGTATATATCAGAAACCAAAGGAAATAAAACAATAATAATAATAAATTCTCTACCTCCCCATATGAGGAACCTTCTAGCATAAATTCATGCTTTTGTAACTATAAGAATGATGTAATGTAATAATGTTTTTCACTATATGGGTGGACACAATTATCAAGTTAAATAACTGTTAAACAATCAACTTATTGTTGGCTACAATTGAATGAAGTTTGTATTAGATTGCTTGAAAAATTAGTTCAGAATTTGTACTGAAATCGATTTGTGTTGAAATCGATTTGTATTGAAATCGATTTTTCGTTTTTCGTGGTTTTTCGTTAAACGCCGTGGCGTAGAAATAAAAATGAAGTAACGTTGAGCTTGTCATGATGTAAGTAACCTACATACCGAGTTTGAACGAAATCGCAAGAAAAAAGTTGAATTTATCAATTTTTGATCGGCTTTATCGATTATTGATTTTTTTAAATTATCGATTTTTTAGAACCTATCGTTTACATTGTATAATGTATATGCCAAGTTTGGTTAAAATCAGTTGGATGGATCTCGAGTGAAAAGGTATCACACAGACAGGCACACAGACAGACATACTCTGTTTTATATATTGAGAAAATAAAAGTAGAGAAGGTGAGAATTTTTAGTTTAGGGGTTGTTTAGTAAGAAAGCATAAAAGAAAGATTAAAATGGCGGACTTCTCACAAGTGTTGGGGAATTATGGGACAACTCAAGAGCAATGGTATAACAGAATTGTTTTGTGATCAGTTCTTCTGGTTGGTGCGATAAACACAATGTAAATCATAGTCTCATCACATGATACCCGGGTTAAATACAGACCGCTGTTCTTTTTGTGGACGAAGTTCCCACCATTGACCAAAGATTGTATGCTTTTCCCTCGTTTCATGTCTTTGTCGACGCTTTGATGAACGTCGATTTCTCCGTCAATTCTCATTCTTTCTCTCCATCTATGTCTCTGGCCTTTAAAACGACTTTGATGTGTTAACACTGAAAAGGCCGTATCACCATCGAGGTAAACTCATTGATCAGTTGTCAGACTCCGTCGGCAGGATTGCTTTTGTTCGTTGATCGACCCAAGCACAAATATGGCCGACATGTTATAAGTGGCTATTGAACTGACCGGGGTACAGAATATTAGAAAAAAAGAGTTGAAGGGGGAATGTGAAGAAAGAAAATAAATCACTATATATATATAGAGAGAGAGATTTTAAATACAAAGACAAAAAGCTCAAAACGAAAAGAGATAAAAAGATAAAGAGAAAACTCGTATATACTGGTACATAGGTTGATCTCATGTTCGGCCCGACAAAAATTTCGGTTGCTATATCCAATATGGCCGACGTGCTACAGAACTGATCGATTCGGAAGGGATCAGGGATGTTTTCAGAAAAAATAAACTATAACTGAGATGAGATAGATAGATAGATAGATAAATAAATATGAACAGACTTAGATATGAACAAAGACAGATCGATATATATATATATATATATGTATGTATGAGCAGAGATAGAGAGCTATATAGAGAGAGAGAGAGAGAGAAAGAGAGATATAGAGAAAGATATTAACAGACTTAGATATGAACAGACTGAGATAGATAGATAGATAGATAGATATGAACAGACTTAGATATGAACAAAGACAGATCGATATATATATATATATATATATATATATATATATATATATATATATATATATATATGTATAAGACCAGAGATAGAGAGCTATATATATATATATATATATATATATATATATATATATATATATATATATATATATATATATATATATGTATAGGGAGGGAGAGAGAGAGAGAGAGAGATGAACAGACTGAGATAGATACATAGATAGATATGAACACACTGCGATCAATACATACATAGATAGACAGATAGATAGATAGATAGATATGAACACACTGAGACAGATCGATATATATATATATATATATGAACAGAGATAGAGAGCTATATATAGAGAGAGAGAAAGTGAGAGATATATGAACAGACTTAGATATGAACAGACTGAGATAGATATATAGGTAGATAGATATTAACAGACTGAGATAGATAGATAGATAGATAAATAGACAGCGAAATGATTGATAGCTCCAATGACACTTAATTTGTTGTAATAATCAACTCTTCGGCAGGAAGTATGTATGTGATATGCCTCGTGTATAAGTCGACCTACATTTCCTAAACTTTTCTAACACTAAATTCAGTTACTCAAAACAACGTACTTTATTATACAGCATCTAAAACGCCCGAAAGGAAAACAGTTGAAAGTCACCCTGCATTTTATAAGCGATGTTGAGGACTAACAAGGGTCAGTGTGTACAAACCCGATCGGGGTTCGCGTGCAGTAACTTTGTCAACCTCAACATCTTATCAACATTTGCGTTTTTGCTATCGACATTTCTTGGACGTTACAAATTGAATAATATCTGTGATTTATTGTTGTCTCTATTTTTAGATTCCAAATATTTCAAAAACTGTTTCTATTTGTTATTATACAAAGAGAAAATAGTTTTTGAGATATTCGAAATTTACGAAAATGGACTGACTGAAGTTAATAGGCAGATTAAACTAATATTAGCTTAAGACCCCCGAAATCTAATAACAACTATTTTTTGTCTTTTGTTCCTTAATATATGTTGAAATATGGGTAAAAGGAAGGGCCAAACAACTGCTGAAAAACAAAATAACAAAGTTACTGTTGGATGGAAACATAAAGGGATATAACTCCAAAGTATTGTAAGAGTTATCCCACTTGCTTTGGACATCGTGACGTCAGACGTGACGTCTGACGTCACGATGTCCAAAGAAAGTGGGATAACTCTTACAATACTTTGGAGTTATATCCCAATGGATAGTGTGGCAATACAGGGAGTGATCCAAGATGGCGGACTACCCGGAACACGTGTGGCAAACGTCTCTCCATATTTCACTAATTCTTTTGTAGAGTAGTATTAACTCAGTTTATCTAGTGATTAATAAAATGCTGTAAACGTAAAAACGTTCTTGGTAATTATTTCCAATCAACAAATGCATTGCTCGGTCCTCAGAACTCACGCAAACATAACAGTTACCGAGTGAAGGAATATCCACATTGGTGATATCAAAGGAGTTTTGCAATGATGATTGAAAGATAAAGAAGGCTTTTGAAAATATAACTGAGAACTCGAAGCAAAGAAAAAAGGCTTTAAGATCTCGCTTCCACGAGATGAACGTAAACTAAAGTGTGTTATAGCGAAAGAAACCAGCTTTGAGTAACTCTCAGACCTTTGAAAAGGCTGTAAACTTTGGGAGTCAAGAAGAACAAAAGGTGTAGAATACTTTTTAAATTGTAATCTGTAAAGCAAATATCCTAGGCAAATATTTAAAAAAAAATCAAAAATTGGCCAAGAAATATATGACTTTTCTAAAATAATTTTCACTGACAAATCTCGAGTGACATTTGATGAACCTGATGGATGGGCCAAAGGATGGATTTTATCCAATTCAGACGTGCCTGTGGCTAAAAGAATACAACAAGGAGGTGATAGTGTTATAATATGGTCTTTAATTGTCAACCAAATTATTACTGGACTAGTCAAAGTCGATGAATCAGTTAAACTATACAGTGCTAACTATTGTGATTTTAGGAACACGATTTTCTTCGTATAGTACAAGGTCCAGGCTCGAAGTTTCAAAGTGAAGTGTTTATTTATGCACGACAATACTTCTCATGTATCTAAGTTTACCCGTAAATTATTTGAGCATAAAAGATTTACAGGGGATAAGATAATGGAATGGTCAGCATCAAATCCTGATGTGAATCTCATCGAAAATCTATGGTCAATTGTGAAAATGAAATTATATGAAGGTAGCGAACAATATATCAGAAAAGCAGACTTATAGAAAGCAATTAAAACAACCATTAACTTTTCTAACGCAATTTTCACGGACGAATCTCGAGTGAGATTTGATGGGCATGACGGATCGACCAAAGGATGGATTTTATCCAATTCAGACGCGTCTGTGGCTAAAAGAATGCAACAAGGAGGCGGCTGTGTTATGGTATGGACAGGAATTGTCGAGTAAACCATTGTTGAACCCTTCAAAGTCGATGAAGCAGTTAAAGTGAATAGGGCTATTACAATTTTATGAACAAGACTTTCTTTGTGTGGTACAAGTTCCAGTTTCAAAGTGAAGTGTGTATTTATGCACGACAATGCTTCTTCTCGTGTATTTAACCTTATCCGTGAATTATATGAGCATAAAAGATTTACAGAAGAGAAGATAATGGAATGACCATCATCAAGTCCTGATTTGAATCCGATCGAAAATCTATGGTCAATTGTGAAGATGAAATTATATGAAGGTGGCAAATAACATAACAGCAAAGCAGACTTAGAGAAAGCAATTAAAACTACCATGTCAGAAATTGAAACTGCTGAAGTAAAAATATTAACAAAATCAATGGATAATAGATTACTGGCTGTTATTGAGAAGAAGGGTCACTATATTAAAATGTAAAGGATTCAAATACTTATATGTGTTTGTTATTTGTTCTGTTATCGGAGTTGATCAATTTTTGATGATTTTACTACCTTTTTATTGAAGTAAAATGTGATTATTTGGTTTTGCCTAATAACTTAGGAAGGTGTTTTTTTTAGAATACATCAAAATAGGTTCACTAACTTCAATAAAATATATTGATACTACCCAAAATCATCTAAACTACCTCATCGTTTGTTTGACATCTAAATTGATTGTTTAAAATTTGACAATGGTTTTTTTTCAAAGCACATTTGAATTATTGAAGTTTATATGATTAGCTTAATAACTTGAGACGGGTGTTGACTGGGAACAATAAACAGACAGGCACAATAGCAAATAAGACAATAGGGAAATTAATACATATATCATAATATATGTTATATGTAAGATATATATATATATATATATATATATATATATATATATATATATATATATATATATATATATAGATATATAGAGAGAGAGAGAGAGAGAGAGAGAGAAGATTGGGCCTTACCGTAAATCTTATTAGGGACAAGTGATTAACAGCAATAACTAATAATAAAATAATTATAACAATATACTAGGCTGGCCAAACCGCGGCTCTTGAGCCACATGTGGCTCTTTGATATGCGGCTCGTAGAAATATATTGGTTGGACTCCTTTTTCATCACAGTCAATATAAAACGTAAATAAGAAACATTACAAACTTTATAATTATTTACTGGGTATGAATTGAGACCCCATTGGACTAAAACATAAGTTTAATATTAATGTCTATGTAACAAAAACGCATGTGTAAATTTTGTTCCAGTCTTATTTGGCGTAATAACTTCAGATGGCATTTTTTAGAATACATCAAAATAGGTTTACTAGCTTCTATAAAACATATTGATACTGCCGAAAATCATCTAAACTACCTCATGGTTTGTTTGACATCTAAATTGATTGTTCAAAATTTGACAATATTTTTTTCAAACCAAATATGAATTATTGAAGTTTATATGATTGGCTTAATAACTTGAGACAGGGTGTTGACTGGGAACAGTAAACAGACACCAACAAGAACAAATGCTACAATAGAGTAATTAATACATCTATTGTAATATATGTTATGTGTAAGAGAGAGAGAGAGAGAGAGGGGGGGAGATTCAGAGAAATACAGTGCAAACAAAGAAATACAATGGCTACTTTTGAACACACCATTATTAACCCACAAGAAAATTTAAAAAATCCAAGAGAGGAAGCAACACTAAATCTTTAAAATTTATTTCATCGACATTGCAACCCATAGCGATGGATATTTTTAAAAATATTTTTAAAAATGCTGCTCGTGGAAATATGTAGGCTAAACTTATTTTTTCATCACAGTTAATATAAAACATAAATAAGAAAAAAAATTATGGTTCATTTTTATTTACTAGGCATTAATTGAGACCCCATTGTAAGTTTAATTTTAATGTCTATGTAACAAAAACGCATGTGTAAAGTTTGTTCCTGTCTTATTTGGTTTTGCGTAATAACTTCAGATGGCAATTTTTAGAATACATCAAAATAGGTTCACTAATTTCAATGAAATATATTGATACGGCCAAAAATCATCTAACTTCTTCATGGTTTGTTTGACATCTAAATTGATTGTTTAAAATTTGACAATTTTTTTTTCAAACCAAATATGAATTATTGAAGATTATATGATTGGCTTAATAACTTGAGACAGGGTGTTGACTGGGAATAGTAAACAGACAGCAACAAGAACAAATGATAATTAATACTTCTATTGTAATATATGTTATGTGAGAGAGAGAGAAAGGGGGAAGATCGGTCTTTATCGTAAATCTTATTAGGGACATGAGATTAACAACAATAATTAACAATATAATAAATCAATTATAACAATATAACAGGCGTGGCCGAACCGTGCCTTGTGAGCCACACGCGGGCTTGTGACCTTCAATATGCGGCTATTGGGAATACGGTAGGGGTGGCCAGACCGCGGTTCGCAAGCCAGATTCGGCTCTATGATCTTTAATAGGTGGCTTGTGGAAACATATTAACTGATCTCATTTTTTTCATCACAGTTAATATAAAACTTAAATAAGAAACATTTTAAACTTTATAATTATTTACTGGCTATTATTTTATAATATTAATTCATATCCTAGTCCATGTATTTTTAAAGTAAGCTACACCCTGTACAAGTCTCAAGAGCCACTCGAGTTACGTTAATACAAGGCCTGGTCTATGGGATATTGGGAATACCTAACTCTGAAATAGATCCAGTATGAGACCGTAACGTTGTTAATAAACGTTTTTACGACTTAATCTATCTTCATATACGGCAGGGGTAACCAGACCGCAGTTTGCAAGTCAGATTCGGCTCTTTGACCTTTAAGATGCGGCTAGTGGAAAACGGATCACCTTTTTTCATCACAGTTTATATAAAAGGTAAATAAGAAACATTTCAAACGTTATAATTATTCACTGGGTGTGAATTAAGACCCTATTGGATTAAAAAGTAAGTTTTATTTTAATGTCTATGTAACAAAAACGTATGTGTAAATTTTTTTCATGTCTTGCGACTCTCAGACATCTGAACCTTATCGTATGAACCTCTTACATTAAGCAAATTTGGCTAATCCTGATATATATATATATATATATATATATATATATATATATATATATATATATATATATATATATATATATATATATATCACAGCAATAAACGTATGAAGCGTGATATTACTAGACATATTAAAAACGGGCGAAGCAACCGGTTTCGCTCCCGCTCATCAGGCTTACAACGGGAGATTTAATTTAAATTAAAAACACAGAAAATGTACAATAAAAGAAAATGTGGAGGAGGAGGGGAAAGAAAAAAAAATTATGAGCAAAAGGAGCTAGAGGCAAATGACAGCGAGCCCCAGCAAACACTCATGTTGTTTACACAAGGAAGGCTTGCGGGACCCGATGTAAAGTGCCTCCAGCACCTTAAGGTGAAATAACGAGTGTGACCGGGACAACACGGTGCACTGGTCAACACTAAAATTAGCTGAACACGATCTGCTCTTTAATAAGTGCTCACATATGGCGGACCCGTAGGCGTTTGGGACGAGTCCATTCAACGGCAAAGTGTGGTTCCTGATTTTGGTAGGTGCTGGAGGCACTTTAAATCAACCCTGTATGTCTTTTGCATTATGCAACTTTTTTCCTGGATTTAACAAATGTAAAACATGCCACAAAATTTGTTGGTTTTGATCATTTTCAAAGATTATTATTATTATTGTTATTCATATTATTATTATTATTATTTTTATTTCCTTTGATATCTGGCGTTTACACATTTCTTTCCGGGTCCCGCCCAGGGACCTAAGGTTAGAAATGGCATCATGACATTTTCCACTGCAAAAAAAAAAAAAAAAAAAAAAAAAATAATTACATAGATAAAGCCCTTCGTAAAGTGTCAGAACAATTTTTTGTATCTCTTTGAGGCATGGACTTCCAGGGATCCCTTCAATCAGCCTACTGGAATCTTTTCCAACCATCATTATTATTATTATTATTATTATTATTATTATTATTATTATCCTTCTTTTTTTCTTCTCGTCCTTCTCCTCCTCCTCATTCTTCTTCTTCTTCTTCTTCTTCTTCTTCTTCTTCTTCTTCTTCTTCTTCTTCTTCTTCTTCTTCTTCTTCTTCTTCTATGTGCCGTACCCCTTCACGCGATCATTGCTCTCCACAACTACCCGTGCCTTTGTAGCTCTCAATAAATTTTGACTTTTCGCCATCTATCCAAAATCTTGCTCCGCCATCCATTTACCAAAGCTCTCCAGGTAAGTTATGCGTAGTTTTCCCCTGCCCCTCTTACCTTCAATCTCCCCTGTGAGCATGAAATTTTCCAAGCCCTCTTTCCTCTTGATGTGCCTGGAAATTTCAACTGTCTCTTCATGATGCTAAGTATCTTCTCTTATGTGACATGTCACTGCAGAATGTAAGCGATCATGCTCCCCCACATCTTCCTGTCTGTTTTCTCTTTTTGCTATTTCTCCAAAAACCATTTAGTCAAGCTCATCAAATATATTACACGTGCTGCTAACCTGTGCCTCTATTTTTTCAATCTGTCCTGTGAGTATCAGATTTTCCAATCCCTCTTTCCTCAATAAGTACCCTAGAAACCTCAACTGCCTCTTCCTGATGTTAAATATAAGTTTCCTTTTTGTTTCCATTTTCTCTAAAACTTCAACTTTGCGCATCGTTGTTCGGTCCATGATATCCTCAGTATCCTTCTGCAGAAGCACATTTCTTTTGCTTCAAGCCTCTTTTTCATCTTTGAGGAGAATGTCCAGCATTACCTGCCATACAGGAGGACAAATATGTTGCTTCAAGTCTTTTCTTTATCCTTAGCGTGATTGTCTAGCATTCACTGCCAAAGAGGAGGGTAGATATCACGTAACAATTCAGTACCCTTTTCTTTATTTCTCTTGCTTCAAGTCACTTCTTCATCTATGAGTAGATTGTCCAACATTCACTGCCATATAGGAGGACTGATATTACATAAGTGTTTAATACTCTTTTTTTGTTTCTCTTGCTCCAAGTCTCTTCTTCATCTGTGAGGAGATTGTCCAACATTCACTGTCATATATGAGGACTGATATTACATAAGGGTTCAGTAGTCTTTTCTTTATTTCTCTTGCTTCAAGTCTCTTTTCACTTGTCATTCAGTCCATGGTATTCTCAAGATCCTTCTGTAGAACCTCATTTCTGTTGCCTCAAGTCTTTTCCTCATCTGTGAGGAGATTGTCCAGCATTCACTGCCATATAGGAGGACTGATATTACATAACAATTCAGTACTATATTCTTTGTTTTTCTTGCTTCAAGTCTCTTCTTCATCTGTGAGGAGATTGTCCAGCATTCACTGCCATATAGGAGGACTGATATTGCATAACAGTTCAGTCCTCTTTTCTTTGTTTCTGTTGCTTCAAGTTTCTTCTTCATCTGTGAGTAGATTGTCCAGCATTCACTGCCATATGGAAGAATTAATATGACATAACAGTTCAGTCCTCTTTACTTTGTTTTTGACGAGATTTTCCTGTTTCTTAATACTTTACTTAGCTTCTAGAAGACACCCAATGCTCTTCCAATACAGCTTCGAATTTCGGTGTCACGTTTTCTATTATCTGTTAAAGCACTTCAGATAGCTACAGTTCTGTACTTGCTTTATTTTGACTTCTCCAGTTTGTAGCTCACATCTTGGGCTGCCAGGATTGCTACGGGTCATACATTCTGGCTTTTTTACAATTGATGGTTAGTCCTTTCTTCTCCCTTTCCTTTGCAAACATGTCGGAGTTTCTACTGTTTCCTTTCTGAATTTCCCAGCGAAATTTGTCTCTTGCCAAAAGTAACATTTTGGATGTGAGTAACGAAACGAGGTTGCTGAAGGCGATCCCGGAAGAAAAAACCAGCAAACTGTTTTTGAAGGTTGTAATGTGTGATTATTTGAGTGGGTAAGGTCATAAGGAGAGCTGTTTGAAATGGACTAAGGCGCCATTGCGCTGGGTAGGTTTGGTTTGATTTGGTTTATTTTGATAGGATAGATTCGTATGAATAGAATATGTATTCTTTGGTTTAGATTAGTTTGGTTTATTTTGATTTACGGCATATCAACCTCAATGGCTTATTTAATGCTGACAACATTTTTAGGATAGATTCGTATGAATAGAATATGGATTCTTTGGTGTAGATTAGTTTGGTTTATTTTGTTTTACGGCATATCAACCTCAATGGCTTATTTAATGCCGACAACATTTTTAGGATAGATTCGTATGAATAGAATATGTATTCTTTGGTTTAGATTGGTTTGGTTTATTTTGATTTACGGCATATCAACCTCAATGGGTTATTTAATGCCGACAACATTTTTAGGATAGATTCGTATGAATAGAATATGTATTCTTTGGTTTAGATTAGTTTGGTTTATTTTGTTTTACGGCATATCAACCTCAATGGCTTATTTAATGCTGACAACATTTTTAGGATAGATTCGTATGAATAGAATATGGATTCTTTGGTGTAGATTAGTTTGGTTTATTTTGTTTTACGGCATATCAACCTCAATGGCTTATTTAATGCTGACAACATTTTTAGGATAGATTCGTATGAATAGAATATGGATTCTTTGGTGTAGATTAGTTTGGTTTATTTTGTTTTACGGCATATCAACCTCAATGGCTTATTTAATGCTGACAACATTTTTTATCGCTGGTAATATTTTGTTTTGTCAAAAATCTGTTTCTGGTAATATTTTTCCTTAAAAATTGTATTGTTGGTAATTTTTTCCCAAAAAAGTATTGCTGGTAATAGGTAACTATTTGCCCATAGCTGGCACCCTAACAAGTGTGCTACTAACCTGGGTCAGTGTGGACCTGTGAACACCAGCAATTAAGAGGTGGTTCCAAACTCCTCAAAATTTCCTGATCAGTGGCCTTGATGCTGTATGTAGTTTATCGTCTTACCCAGGACGCGGATGTAGTTTATCGTCTTACCCAGGACGCGGATGTAGTTTAACGTCTTACCCAGGACGCGGATGTAGTTTATCGTCTTACCCAGGACGCGGATGTAGTTTAACGTCTTACCCAGGACGCGGATGTAGTTTAACGTCTTACTCAGGACGCGGATGTAGTAGGATATTTTTTGTTAATATTAAATGGATAACTTTGCATACACTTGTATATTTATTAATTACGCTTACATGTGTTCACTTGGGGTGGGGGGAGCATATTTTTACACATTTAAATAAGATTGAAAGAAAATAGTAATAAAAGCAAATAAAAAAATTGATGCACGAAAAGAAATGATAAAAAAAACAAATAGTAAATAGTGAAAATCGGATTAAAAATATAAAAATATCTTGAAAAAAAATATCGATTTTTTTCCCGCAATTTTGCCTCGCAAGTTGAATTGCCGAAGAAAAACATGTCTTTTCTTTGAAGAGCTCAACAAAAAAGAAAAAGGAAGAAAAAAAAACACCTCTAAAAAAAAAAAAAGACCACGAACAAAAACGACCGTCAACCCGGCAAACGCATGCGCATTTAACACCCAAGTATGCCATTCCCGCCACTCAGTTGCTTTTCCCTGAAAACCTCAAACGAGCCGCCATTTTCCTCTCTATGTTTTCTCGTCTTTCCTTTGATAGCATAAAAACGACCGACAGATTTTCATAAAAGCGGCGAAAGATAGCATTCTTGAAAGAGGAAAAATGAAGCTACTGCTTCAAATAGATTTATACCAGCTAAACGTTTTGATTTCCATGCTATTGTGGCATTCGCACTAATTTAATTCATTCACAAAATTTCATGAAATAATCATTTGTTCTATTGTTTGCGATGGACAGTAACTTTAGTACTTGCAAATGACGGAAATTTCCACCAGTAGCACATACACCAGGGGTCGACAACCTTTTGGAGACAGAGAGTCAGAAAGCTAAGCAGTGTGTCGGAGAAGGGCGATGATATCAAATCAAATGATATAATACCGACCTTAGACCGTTCCGTCCAGAAGACAGCCTTGATCAGGAAGTTTAAAGAAAAAACAACCAAGTTAATGTTATATTATTTAAACGAGGTTCCTTATTTTACTGGAAGAATAACAGGGTAACAACTAACATGACGAACCAAAAATGCTAATTCCTTACTACAAGGTAACCAAAAAAGTTATGTCCGTTTTTTGATTAGTCATTGAATGAAGTTGAAATATATACGAAATGCGTGTAGCAATTGTTTTCAAATTCGGACAGCCGGAAATAGGAACATCAGACGTTATAAAAAACACGCGCACAGTGCCCGGCCAGACAGCCGGACAGCTGTGAGAAGGATGGAAGTGTCTAGAGATCTCGTTCGGGGCTGTTTGTTTTACGGCTTCAAAGTTTGCTTATCAGCAGCTGCATCAAGTCGCCGCATATGTCAAGCGTTTGGGGATAGTGCTGTGGATGAACGTACTGCAAGGCGTTGGTTTCGAAAATTCAAGGCGGCCATTGAAGAGGACAGTAGTCTAACGTGTGGTGAACTTGCAAGACAGTTCAACGTTTCCGATGTTAGATTTCACCTGCACCGCCTAGGTAAGACGTAGAAACTGAGCAAGTGGGTTCTGCAAACGCTGTTGGTGGTCCATAAGGGAGAACGAGTGGCAGTCTGCGTATCGCTGCTTTCTCGCCACCGTACCGCATCCTTATTCAATCGAGTGCTTACCAGTGATGAAAAGTGGGTTCTGTATGAAACTCCCAACCGTTCCAGACATTGATTGTCTCCTCAGGATGCTGTCCCTCACACCGCAAGACCGCCTATGCACCCACGCAAAATTATGCTTTGTGTCTGGTGGACAGGTCGTCAAGTGGTTCATTATGAACTGCTACCAACGGGCCAAACGGTCTCTGGAGACCTATACTTGTATCAATTGAAACGTGCGCAACAGGCATTGCGCCAGAAGGAGCCAGCACTGGTGAATCGCAAAGGTGTGCTTTTCCTCCATGACAACGCCAGGCCGCATGTCGCGCGAGTGGTCAGGGATACCATACAGAAACTTGGGTAGGAGACTTTGTGCCATCCACCTTATTCACCTGACCTTGCGCCATCCGATTACCACCTCTTCCACTCCCTGGATAATCATCTTCGTGGGAAATCCTTCACCAATGAAGCAGACTTGCGCAAAGCCCTCACAGACGTCATTGCTTCAACCCCCCCCCCCCAGTTCTACCGCAAGGGCATTGAACAACTGGAGACACGTTGGCAGAAGTTGCTTGATGCCGATGGCGATTATTTCGAAGACTAAATACAAGTTACACATACTGTGAAGCGTTTCCTTTTTTTCCTTTAAAAACGGACAGAACTTTTTTGGTTACTTTGTACAAACGAAATACAGTTAGAAATGGCAAATTATTTAATGAAACACTTGATTCTGGTTATTGTTCAATAACTTCTCCATGTCAGGTAAAACGTTTATCAATGACAGGAGCAGAACATCATCCAGGTGGTCATCATCCAACCTTGTTCGTAACCGACTTTCATTTTCGAAAAAAACTTGTTTAAAAGTATTTATACTTTTCTTTCAGCTCTAAAGACTCCAGCAGGGGTCAGCAATCTTTTGGAAAGAGTGGGCCATACAATGTCTTGGAGGAGGGCCATGATATCAAAATACTATAATCAATTGTTTCGACCTATGACTGTTCTGTCCTGAAGGCTGGAGGTTTAAATAAAAAACAACAACAACATATTATCATATTATTTCAACAGGGTCCTTTATTTTACTGCAGGAATAACAGCTAACACAAACAGCAAAAATACAAATTCTTTACTACAAACGAAATACAGTTAAAAATGGCAAATAAGACACTTGTTCGATAACATTCTTCATAAAGTAAAATGTTTCTTGATGACAAGAACAAAACGTTATCTAAATGGTTATCACCCAACCTTGTTCATAAATGACTTTTAATATATTTCATTTTATAAAAAAAGGTTTTCACAAGCATATGTACTGCCAAATAATGATACCCTCATTGTCCAATTCCGCTCCTCAAAACTTATTTCTTGTAGAAGTCAGCGGTGGATTCGGAATTAAATTTTAATTTTAAAAAATTGTCGCATTAACTTCAATAGATTTTTTCTGTCACTTATTCTACAAATGAACTGGATAATTTGTGTCCAGGTGTTAAGCTGGCGGGTCGGACAAAAAGTTGCATTAATCTACAAATCCTTAAGTTTACGAATTTTTCAATGGTGTTCATTGTTTATGATCTCAACTTGATCCCGCAAAGGGCGGTGATCTCCCTTTTCTCTCCATATGTATTCATTTCTACGCTTGGTCGGCTCAGGAGATTTTTGTGGCCTAACATATGTGCTGATTGATTAAGCTGCGGAAAGAAATATAAAGGGGAGACAGGCCGCCCCCTTAAGGTAAGGCTTCAAGAACACTAGAAAACTGTAACACGAGGGGAAGAGGAAAAACCAGGCATGTCTTTTAGATTTATTTACATTCTCTGGAATATAAATGTATAGAAACTACCGTGGCCACAAAGTGAGGGATCAGTTTATATATAGATTTTAATTTAGAATTGATCTCTCACTTTATATTCAAATTATAACTTCTTGTTTGTTGATAAACCATAGAAAACGAATCAATCAATGGAATACTGATTAGCTACACAGGCATGTCTTTTAGATTTATTTACATTCTCTGGAATATAAATGTATAGAAACTACCGTGGCCACAAAGTGAGGGATCAGTTTATATATAGATTTTAATTTAGAATTGATCTCTCACTTTATATTCAAATTATAACTTCTTGTTTGTTGATAAACCATAGAAAACGAATCAATCAATGGAATACTGATTAGCTACACAGGCATGTCTTTTAGATTTATTTACATTCTCTAGAATAGGAATGTATAGAAACTAGCGTGGAGACAAAGTGAGGGATCAGTTTATATGTTGATTGTAACGTAGAATTTATCACCCACTTTATATTCAAATTATAATTTCTTGTTTGTTTATCAAATTCTGAGTAGGTATGAATTCATCGCTTCTCTCCTAGCTATGGGTTAATCAGTAAAATTTATATCACTAAATCATTATCTACCAAAAAGCAAATTTCTTACACCCTAAAATATTTTCTGGCTTTAAATAACCATGAAAGTGTGTGATAAGCCGTAAAAACGAATTAATCGATCAATCAGACTGAAAAAGAAACATTGTTTGATTTTGCCAGTTTGGACTATTCCCCTTGCTGACAACCGTACCCTCTGTTTGGTTAAAATTCAGGTTCAGTCATTTCTTCTCCCTTTCATTTACTACCTTGTCTTGGAGGTCCTGCATGTTTTCTATGTCTACCATCAACATTTTGCCATCTACGTATGCATTCTTCTTTATGTTTGATGTCCCCTCATGACGTAGGCGATCATGGCTCTCCGCAACTTCCTGTCATTTGTAGATCGTAATAAACTTTCACTTTTTGTTATTTCGCGTAAACACTCCACGGACATCCATTTACTTAATATCATTAATTATATTATGCGTTGTTTTCCTCTGTCCCTCTTGCCTTCAATCTGTCCTGTGAGTATCAGATTTTCCAAGCCCTCTTTCCTCATTATGTAGGTTATACATTGTTTTCCTCTGTCCCTCTTGCCTTCCATCTGTCCTGTGAGTATCTGATTTTCGAAGCCCTCTTTCCTCATTATGTAGGTTCTGCATTGTTTTCCTCTGTCCCTCTTGCCCTCAATCTGTCCTGTGAGTATCAGATTTTCCAAGCCCTCTTTCCTCATTATGTAGGTTCTGCATTGTTTTCCTCTGTCCTTCTCGCCTTCAATCAGTCCTGTGAGTATCTGATTTTCCAAGCCCTCTTTCCTCATTATGTAGGTTCTGCGTTGTTTTCCTCTGTCCCTCTTGCCTTCCATCTGTCCTGTGAGTATCTGATTTTCCTAACCTTCTTTCCTCATTATGTGCCCTAGGAATTTTAACTGTCTCTTCCTGATTATTTTTTCTTTTTGTTTACATTTTCTCTAAAACTTCGCCGGTGCTCACATGTTCGGTGCATAGTATCTGTTTAAGTCTCTTCTTCATCCGTGAAGAGATCGTCATGCTCTGACTGCCATGCATGAGGACAAATATCACGTAACATTTCAGTACTTTTTTTCCTTGTTTACAGCGAATTTTTTTCTCTCCATTATTCAATACTTTGCTTAGCTTTTGGAAAGCATCTTTGGCCGTCTTAATTCGTCTTCGGATTTTAATGCCACACTTTACGTCCTCTGTTAAAACAATTCCTAGATATTTAAATGCTAACAAGCATGGATTCTGTTATCTTTCAGTTGACGTTTAGTCCTTTCTTCTCGCGTTCCTTCACTAACTTCTGTAGGAGATTTTGTAGTTTTCTTTCTGTGTCTACTATCAACACTGTGTGATCTGCGTATCTTATATTTTAATTAAGATTGTGGCCGCCAATAAAGAACCCTTGTAGCAATTATTCTCTCAGAATCGGCTCACTGTCTGCATTACTTAACCGTAAAAAAATTCTTTTTTCCCGTACAATTCAGAAGCAAGTGTATTCTTTTTAAGAATTCGAGGTCTCTTTCTTTTTGTTTTTTAACGAACCACCATCACTCTTCAAAACATTGTTCCCTTTGATGTTAAACCCATGCATACCGTTAACGGGACAAGAAAGCGACGAACGGAATAATAAATTTAAATTTGCTTTGTTTTGTTGGGAATATAGAACAATATGCGAATCACTCATTCCTATTTTTGATTATGTAAAAACTATTTTAAATCATTTGCCGCCTCAAGGTTAATTAGATATATAAGATCAGTCAGTAACGCAATTCCTGACCAAGGACCATACCATAGTTTTAATTATAGTTTTCAAAGAATTTCTATTATTAAATAATAATTTATATTATACATCTCATAGCCCTATTTTGTCAGTAATGTTTTGTTTTAATCCCTGGCTCCTCGCCTGTCCTGGGTATGACGATAAACTACGTCCGCGTTCTGGGTAAGTTGATAAACTACAGCAAGGCTTCTGATCAGGAGGTTTTGAGGAGCGTGGAACCACCTCTTAATTGCTGATGTTCCCAGGTCCACCCTAACCCAGAGTGGTAACATCTCTTAGGGTCCCAGCTATGGGTAATCCCGAAACTGGGCTAAAAACACTATGAAAGTGTAAAAATAGGTTTTAATACCAGAAATACTTTGTAAAAAATATTACCAGCAATAAATTTCTGAAGGAAAAATATTACCAGAAATATAATTTTGAAGGAAAATATTACCAGAAATAGATTTTTGACAAAACAAAATATTACCAGCAATAAAAAATTGTGTCGGCATTAAATAACCCATTGAGGTTGATATGCCGTAAAACAAAACAAACCAAAGTTGGCTCCTCGCAGTCTCTTTCTTCTTAATATCCATTGTATTTCTATAGTAAAATCATTATTAATGTTTCTGCATTATACATAATAGAAAAGGAATAGAAGAGATAGTTTATCATCTGCTTCACAGACAAACCTCCCGGTCTTTTGGACAGGAGTAGAAGTTTAAATCTTCTTCCTTGTTTAGGACAAGGTTTCCAGTTTCTTTAAAATTCTACTTCAATTCTATGCTTCTATAATATATAATATATATAGTATAATAGTATAATATATATAGTATAATAGTATAATATATATAGTATAATATATAATATATATAGTATAATAGATGTAGAATAGAAGAGATCGTTTATCATCCGGTTCACAGACAAACCCGGTCTTTTGGACAGGAGTAGAAGTTTAAATCTTCTTCCTTGTTTAGGACAAGGTTTCCAGTTTCTTTAAAATTCTACTTCAATTCTATGCTTCTTTAGTTTTCGCCTGATTTCTGAATTCTTTTCCAATAATTAATTTTAATATGTATATATATATATATATATATATATATATATATATATATATATATGTGTGTGTGTGTGTGTGTGTGTGTGTGTGTGTACGTATATTCATACTTCTGTCTTTTTTCTTTCTTCTTTCTTTCTTCCATCTTTTCTTACTCCTTTCTTCATTCCTTCCTTCCTTCACTCTTTCTTTTCATACTTTTTTCTTTTTTCTTTCTTCCCCTCTTTTTTTCTTTCTTTCATTTTCTGTGTTTATTCCTTCGCTATCACAAGTTTCTTTAAGGCTTTTCCTTCCTTCTTTCCTTCCTTCCTTCCTTTCGTTGTTCCTTCCTTCCATTCTTCCTTCCTTTCTTCCTTCCTTTCTTCCTTCTTTCCTTCCTTCACTCTTTCTTTTCATACTTCTTTCATTTTTCTTTCTTCCCCTCTTTTTTCTTTCTTTCATTTTCTGTGTTTATTCCTTCGCTATCACAAGTTCCTTTAAGGCTTTTCCTTCCTTCTTTCCTTCCTTCCTTCCTTTCGTTGTTCCTTCCTTCCATTCTTCCTTCCATTCTTCCTTCCTTTCTTCCTTCTTTCCTTCCTTCACTCTTTCTTTTCATACTTCTTTCTTTTTTCTTTCTTCCCCTCTTTTTTCTTTCTTTCATTTTCTGTGTTTATTCCTTCGCTATCACAAGTTCCTTTAAGGCTTTTCCTTCCTTCTTTCCTTCCTTCCTATCTTTCGTTGTTCCTTCCTTCCATTCTTCCTTCCATTCTTCCTTCCTTTCTTCCTTCTTTCCTTCCTTCACTCTTTCTTTTCATACTTCTTTCTTTTTTCTTTCTTCCCCTCCTTTTTTCTTTCTTTCATTTTCTGTGTTTATTCCGTGGTTATCACAAGTTCCTTTAAGGCTTTTCCTTCCTTCCTTCCTTCCTTCCTTCCTTCCTTCCTCCCTCCCTTCCTTTCTTTTTTCTATCTTTCTTCTTTCTTTGTTTCTTTCTTCCTTCCTTTCTTTCTTCCTTCCTTCCTTTCTTCTTTCCTTCACGCTTTCTTTTCATACTTCTTACTTTTTTTCGCCTTTTTTTCTTTCTTTCATGTTTGTTTTGTTTGTTTTTTCTTTCTTTTTATGACACCCTATTCCAAAGATTGTTCTTTTTATGTCTTTTTAATTTAGTCTTACATAAATCAAACACAACATAAAAGCAAATTTAACATTTTTATACTACGAAATAATTGAAAACATGATTGCTATTTAAAATTTCAACCATAATTTGTAGAATTCAACAATTTGGAAATAGGCTTCCTGATTGGACACCAGTTGCACGATGAGTTGGGTTTTAGTATAGGATGCCATGCTTACTGCATTAATTTTCATTTCTTTCTTGTTTTTGTTACTAATTTTACTCACCATTTTATATTTATAAAATCAGGAGGGCATGAGAGTATAACTGATACAAATTTGATTACCTTGGCATAAAAAAGTACCGATAGAGGTGGGGTTAGCCCAGGTTCAAAGACATGCATCATGTTTTGGCTAAATAGTTGACTCGTTGCCAAGGTACCTAGAATTTCGTCAGATTCTACGCAGCAGGGATTTCCACGGTTTCTTTCATATTGGCAGCTTTGCATGCAATAACATTCCCAAAGACAAGAAAATTAGATCTTTTCATCTCTCTCTGTTTCCTCTCATGACCACTCTTTCAAAATCATTCTTACTCTTTATTCTCTCTCTTTCTTGTGGTGACCACTCTTTCAAAATCATTCTTACTCTTTATTCTCTCTCTTTCTTGTGGTGACCACTCTTTCAAAATCATTCTTACTCTTTATTCTCTCTCTTTCTTGTGGTGACCACTCTTTCAAAATCATTCTTACTCTTTATTCTCTCTCTTTCTTGTGGTGACCACTCATTCAAAACCATTCTTACTCTTTATTCTCTCTCTTTCTTGTGGTGACCACTCTTTCAAAATCATTCTTACTCTTTATTCTCTCTCTTTCTTGTGGTGACCACTCTTTCAAAATCATTCTTACTCTTTATTCTCTCTCTTTCTTGTGGTGACCACTCTTTCAAAATCATTCTTACTCTTTATTCTCTCTCTTTCTTGTGGTGACCACTCTTTCAAAATCATTCTTACTCTTTATTCTCTCTCTTTCTTGTGGTGACCACTCTTTCAAAATCATTCTTACTCTTTATTCTCTCTCTTTCTTGTGGTGACCACTCTTTCAAAATCATTCTTACTCTTTATTCTCTCTCTTTCTTGTGGTGACCACTCTTTCAAAATCATTCTTACTCTTTATTCTCTCTCTTTCTTGTGGTGACCACTCTTTCAAAATCATTCTTATTCTTTCTTTCTTTCTTTTGATGACTACTTTTTCATATCATTCTTATTCTTTCTATTTCTCTTCTGGTGACCACCCAAAGAAGGAAAGACAGACAGAAAGAAAGAAAGAAAAATCGAAAAAATAAAAAGAAAGAGAGAAAGAAATGTCTCAAAAACAAGAAAAGAGAGAGGATGACAGGGAAATTGGTGAGATTGGCAGAAATAAATAAATAAATAAAGAAAGAAAGAAAGAAAGAAAGAAAGATCGAAAGGAGGAAAGAAAGAAAATACAAAGTGAGACAGGAGAGACTGAAATGATGAAAAGAGGGAGAGAAACTGAAAAAGCAGAGAGAGGGGGAGATATAACCTAGAGAGGTACAAAAATAAACTGAAAAGGTACAAAGAAAGAAAGAAATAAGAAAGAAA
>OZ038513.1:4319791-4324791 GCA_964036315.1 Acanthosepion esculentum | reverse complement strand
TTACCGGCTTGAATTTCCGAGAAATTTTCATAGAAAATATGCGTCCTCCGACAGGAATCGAACATGTATCATATACGGAACCGTCATATAGCCTGACGTGCTTTTACCGATTTCACCACAGAGAAGCGTTTCAGTTAGCAAGATCGATTTTACTGTTTTTAAACTACAATTCTCCCTGATTTTCTCTCATACATTCATATCTGCTCGATACGTATCCAAATGTAAACAAATGACATCACACATTATGAAATGGACAAAGTCCGACAATTATTTGAAGACATTTTTTATGTTTATACGTTCTTAAAATAATTCGGGCAGGTAAATGTTGTTAATACTGTTTATTATAAAACAGAGCATTTACGTAAAATAATTGTCGGACTTTGTCCATTTCATAATGTGTGACGTCTTTGTTTACATTTGGTTACGCTTTGAGCGGATATGAATGTACGTAAGAGATTCATGGAAGATTGAAATTTAAAAGCAATAAAATCAACCTTGCTAATCGAACGATCCTCCGTGGGTCGATCGGTTAAATGTTGTTTAATACTATTTATGAATGCATGAGAGAAAATCATGGAAAATTGTTGTTTAAAAATAGTAAGATCGACTTTGCTAACCGAAACGCTCCTCTGTGGCTAAATCGGTAAAGCACGTCAGGCTTTAGACGGTACCGTATAAGATACAGGTTCGATTACAAAACTTTTATATCAATATATATATATATTATGAAATGGACAAAGTTCGACAATTATTTAAATACATTTTTATGTTTAACATTCTTTTTATAGATACAAGTATTTAAGTAAATGCTCTGTTTTATAATAAACAGTATTATATAACATTTACCGGCCTGAATGTCCGAGAAATTTTCATAGAAAATATTCGTCCACCGACAGGATTCGAACCTGTATCTTATACGGAACCGTCATATAGCCTGACGTGCCTTAACCGTTTCGGTCACAGATGAGCGTTTGGTTGGAAAGGTCGAATTTACTGCTTATAAACTTCAATCTTCCATGAATCTCTCACGTACATTCATAACTGCTCATGGCGTATCAAATGTAAACAAATGACGTCACACATTATGAAATGGACAAAGTCCGAAAATTATTTTGAAACATTTTTATGGTTAACATTCTTTTTATAGATACAAGTATTTAAGTAAATGCTCTGTTTATAATAAACAGTATTAAATAACATTTACCGTCGGAGGACGAATATTTTCTATGAAAATTTCTCGGACATTCAGGCCGGTAAATGTTGTTTAATACTGTTTATTATAAACAGAGCATTTACTTAAATTCTTATTTATGGCAAGAACGCGCCATGCCACTTACATAGTAGCAAACCACCCACATCCCTCCATATTCCATCGATGAGAAATAAGTTCCACTCGAACAGCTTCTTCCCGCTAACTAATTCCCTGTGGAATCGACTCCCAACAGGATGTTTCCCTGATCACTACAATCTTAACCTATTCAAGGCTAGGGTTAATTGTTATCTCCCACACCTATACATGCAAATGGCCTCCTAACATAACACTCTACCTCGAGTGGCTCCTCGTTGTAAAAAAATGTCCTGTAGTGGCCGCATGAAACTTTTTAAATAAAAAATGTCCAGCTCAGATGAAAATAGGTAGTTATATTGACGACACAGCTATTTTACTCTTTGCCTCGAAGACCAAACTAGTTACATTCCATCATCGTCGATCTGACCCTGAGCTGCTACTAATCAAAACGAACGGAGGTCAAGAGAAGCACCGGGCCTTGGAAGATTTTGGGGTTTCAAACCCACACCTGATCTCAAGTGAAACTCGTACATACGATCCGTTGCAAAGGAAGCAGGTAAAATCGTCGGTTTCCTGTACCGCTCTAGTAAGCACCTGACTCCTCCTGCTATCCTCTATACTTACAAAAGCCTCATCAGACCCAGAATGGAGTACTCAAGTCATATTAGGGCAGGAGCTGCCGAAACCTCACTCTCCGACCTTGATAGAGTTCAAAAACTTCTCCGAGCCCTTGTGGGTGATGAAATATTCTTCATCGTTCAACCCCTCAGACAGGTGGCAAGGCTCTCGCTATTCTATCACTACGACCTCGGACGACCTAAATTCCCTGGTCCCGCCAAGGCTCCATAGCAAGAACACGCCCTGCCACACACATAGTAGCAAACCACCCACGTTCCCTCCGTATCCCATCGACGAGAAGTAATTTCCGCTCGAGTAGCTTCTACCAGCGAACCACTGTCCTGTAGAATCGACTCCCAACAGGAAGTTTCCTCGACACTACAATCTTAACCTGTTCAAGTCTAGGTTTAAACGTCATTTCCCTCTCCTATATACACAAATAGACTCCTACCGTAACCCTCTACCTCGAGCGACAACTGGGGTTTGTAAATGAACGGAGGTCCCGTCAGGTAAGCACTGAGCCTTGGAAGTCTGCTGGGCTTCAAACTTCCTCACCCTTCCTCAAGTGGAAGTCGTACATACGATCCTTTACTAAGGACGCAGGTAAAATGGTCGGTTCCCTGTACTATTCCAGTAAGTACCTGACTCCTCCTACTGCCCCCTATCCTTACAAAAGCCTAAAAAGACTCAAATGGAGTACTGTAGTCATATTTGAGCAGGAGCAGCCGTTAACTCACACTCCAACGTTGATAGAGTTCAAAAGCGTCTCCGGGCTCATGTGGGTGACGAATTATTCTCCACGCTTCAAACTTTCTCACATAGTCGGGGTGTGGCAAACTTCTCTATGCTCTACCGCTACTTCGATGGAAAGTGCTCGGACGAACTACATTCCCTGGTCCGGCCGAGGCAAACCTTCATGGCAAAAATATGCCTTGCCATAGTAGAAAACCACCCATATTCCTTCCATATTCCATAGTGGAGAAGTAACTTCCACTTGAGCAGCTTCTTCCCGCAAACCGCTGCCATGTTGTACCGACTCTCAACAGGATGTTTTCCCGATCACTACACTCTTAACCAGTTCAAGGCTAGGGTGCACCGTTGTCTTCCACTCCTATCCATATAAACAAGCCATTGGTGAGTACTAACTTCCACTCGAGCAGCGTCTTCGTTCGAACCGCTGACATGTGGTACTGACACTCAACAGGATGTTTCCTCGATCACTACACTCTTAACCAGTTCAAGGCTACGGTGAACCGTCGTCTACCACTGCTATCCAAATAAACAACCGATTGGTGAGAAGTAACATCCACTCGAGCAGCGTCTTCGTTCGAACCGCTGAAATGTGGTACCGACACTCAACAGGATGTTTCCTCGATCACTACACACTTAACCAGTTCAAGGATACGGTGAACCGTCGTCTTCTACTGCTATCCAAATAAACAACCGATTGGTGAGAAGTAACTTCCAATCGAACAGCTTCTTCCCGCGAACCGCTGCCATGTAGTACCGACACTCATCAGGATGTGTGTGTGTGTGTCTGTGTGTGTGTGCCTTTTGTGCGCGTGTATGTGTATATGTGTGTGTGTATATGTGTGTATATGAACGAATGTGTTTACTAATTACTCATGGTGAGACAGTGTGTATGTATTGAGCCGGGATATACACAATACACATATATACACGAAATGGAAATAGATCTAAGAACACACAGATGTTATTAAAAGATAAGCATGCCGATAACTACATCTTTTCTCGAACCAATCTTAATTGTTTTATAACCCTTCACGCAGAAGTTTTCACTGCCAGTTCAAGAAAGACACTTGCGTCGTAACACACAAAAAGAAAATGTCTCATATCGAGAATATTTAACATCGAAAAGCATAAGAAAAAAAATTAATTATTTTTAATAATATGTGGAAATCTCCACGTTTTACCTGATGACGGTCGCCAGACCGGAAACCCGTGTATCAAAATTATGGAAAATAAAGCATTATGTTTTTTTTTAAATCCACATTACAACCAAAAACGTTTGTGGTTTCTCTCTTCTTTTTAATATGCACACTTTTCTTTTGTTGAAACTACTATAACCTCTTCCTTATATCTATATATACATATATATATATATATATATACATATATATATATATATATATATATATATATATATATATATATATAAATAAATAAAAAGAAAGAACAGTAAGATATAAAATAATAAGTTCTTATAGATATTTTTATTTTTACACAACAGATAGTTTACAGAGCATTATTATTATAAATTAATTGATTTAAAATATGGGTTTTTCGCTACACAGTGATAACCATGTTTCAAAAAATGGAAGCTAAAGTCTTCCAATTCGAAATTTTTGAAACATGTTTATCACTGTGTAGCGAAAAACCCATATTTTAAATCAATTAATATATATATATATATATATATATATATATATATATATATATATATATATATATATATATATATATATATATATATATATATATATATATATATATATATATATATATATGCATGCGTTCTTCAATTAATCGCCTTTGTGTGATTTAATTTTAACGAGATCGTCCGGTTGACCATTTCTATGTGTCCGTGAGTTCAATTCTCAGCAATACCCTGTACTTTTAGGTTTGCGATAAACTTTGCGAAAGTTAGCAAAAAATAAAAATAAAAAAAACTTTAAAAAAACAAAAATGAAACTCTTGCTTTTACTTACTGAAAGTAGCAACAGAAATCCTAAGTATAAGCACACAGACAAACAAGCGAAAATTCTCAACAAACATTGTCCAGAATAACATATTACTTAAACTTTTCTTGGACGGCCATTTTAAAACAAACACAATCCCGACACGAACATCTTTTGACTTTGAGAATTCATTCTTTACTTCCTTTCACATTTTTTTTTTTTACCAAAAGAATTGATTTCAAACGCTAGAGATGAATTCCTCATACCGCTGCTGAAGTTTATTTGTTTTCTCTCTTTTTTTTTATTTCGCGAAGTCGGCGAGAACTCATTAAGATTCGTTCATGAAAAGTGAACTCCTAATTAGTTTTTGTCTTTTAATTATGGCCTTTGCTTTC
>OZ038513.1:4257291-4317291 GCA_964036315.1 Acanthosepion esculentum | reverse complement strand
AGATAGATAAATAGATAGATAGATAGATAGAGACAGACAGACAGACAGACAGACCGAGAGAAAGAGGGGGAGAGAGAGAAGAGAGATAAACGGATAGAGAGAAGGAGATGATAGCAATAGAAAGACTGTCAGACAATTCAAAAAGTAAAAGTGAAGAAAAGAAAAATGAAGAACGTTTGAAAATGCATTTTTTCTATAACCGGCCATTTTTGACTTGTTGACACTCAAGATGATAGATGAGTCCGTTGATGTCTGTTTACCCACGTCACACCGCTGTGAGCTGCCTCCGTCCTTTTTATATTCTAACGGCGGCACAGTTCAAAGGGACAGATAAGACATCACTTGCGTGCTTTCCTGAAACGGAGTTTTTATGACATCCGTCTTGTTTGTCGTCTTGCCCCACATTTGGGGCACTCAGTGAGAGTCAAACTGACAACTAGCAAAGGTGATTTATTAACCCACATTCAGTTATGTCTGGCTCATGGCTACCAGTTTCATATTGCCTCATATGGTCCGGTTCTCCTGCTATATATCTAGAGATCCTTGATAAAATCGAAAGAAGAATCGGCAATATTATTGGACCTGATCGGGCATTTCGGCTTCAGTCAGTTTCCCGCTGCTGTAAAGTGGCCTACCTATGTCTTTTCTGTAAATATTTTCATGGTAATTGCCCAGGTATTCTCTTTGCTATGGTACCTATGTTAAGTTATTTTGGATACGTTATGTAACTAGTGAGCAAACCCAAATGACTGGACTCACCTTATAGTTCCTGAAAGGAAGATTAACCAATCAGGAGGCGTAAAATATTCAATCCGTCTTGTATAAAGGCGGCCATTTTGGTTACTCTCTCCGAATGTCCAATGCCAACCTGTCAGAACCAAAGATGACCAGAAGAACTACGCTCTGCTACTGAATTGAGATAACCACTGCTAACCTGAACTACGCTTCCCTACTGTCTTCGAAATATTTGAAATAAATATTACCAGCAATACATAGTTGAAAAATATTACCAGCAATGCATTTTTGAAAAATTTTTTAGCAGCAATAAAAATTTTGTCAGCATTAAATAACCCATTGAGTTTGATATGCCGTAAAACAAAATAAACCTAACCAAGCCAAACTTAAAACTTCCTCGTCGTTCAAATGCTTCGTCCATGGTATTCTCGTCATTTCTTCTTTAGAACTACACTGCCTAAAATCTCGTCAACATTTGTAAGGGAATTGGCCAGGTGCCACTGCCATAAAAGAAAAGAAGATTAGACACGGTTTAAAGACTTCAGGTATTTTCCACCTTGCGGCCTATTTCCCCACAGACGCAATGATGATGTCTCCTGCAATTTCCATAGCAATTTTTTGGATGAGTACTTTAGTGCAAGGGTGGCCACCTTTGGCACGCGTGCCAAACATTGCACGCCGATGATTTGTTTCTGGAACGGGTATCTTAGTCATTACATTTCCTTTTGACTTACTTTTATTTTTTATCCTCTTTTATATATTTTTATTTCCGGCCTTTATAAATTGCGCAGAATGTCAAGATCATCAGCTAAGAACCGATGTCATTTGAATGAAGAATTTAAAGAATACTCGACTGAAAAATTTAGCATGATTAAGAAAGACAGTAAAGCCATATGCATTTTCTGTTTGTAGGATTTTTTCTGCAAAGAGACATTTTGAAAGGGTTTATTCTTATTTTGAAAGAACTTAAGCACTAAAACTCGAAGGATATAAAGGTTCAGTACTTTCTTTCTAACGATGTTTTTCTGTTTCTTAATACTTTGCTTAGCTTCTGGAAAGTAACTTCCGCTAATCCAATGCAGCTTTGGATTTTAGTGTCGTACTTACCGATCTTCTAATAAAACACTTCCCAGATATTTTTTCTGTGTCTTAATGTTTTGCTTCACTTTCGGAAGGCATCTTTGGACGTCCCAATCTGTCTTCAGATCTCAGTGTCACTCTTTCAGTCCTCTGTTAAAACTGAAAAATTTGGCATGATTAAGAAAGACAAAAAAAGCCTTAAGTATGTTTTGTTCCGAAACAATCGTTTGTAGGACTTTTTCTGCAAAGAGACATTTTGAAAGGGTTTCTAAGAACTTAAGCAATAAAACTAGTAGAAGATAATTAATTTCTTATGAACTGAGCAAGACAGAAAAAAACAAGCGGATAGTTTTATGAACTTTATTTCAAGTAGGACCAGTTCTAACTTAGTTGCTGCTAGTTTTGAGGTTTCAAATAGTCCATAATATCCTCAGTATCCTTCTGTAGAAACACATTTCAGCTCCTTAAAATTTTCTCCTTCATCTGTGACAAAATTGCACAGTATTCACTGCCATATAGGAAGACTGATATAAAAGTTCAGTACTCTTTTCTTTGTTTCTAAGGATGTTTTTCTGTTTCTTAATACTTTGCTTAGCTTCTGGAAAGGATCTTCCGCTAATCCAATGCAGCTTTGGATTTTAGTGTCGTACTTACCGTCTTCTAATAAAACAATTCCCAGATATTTTTTTGTGTGTCTTAATATTTTGCTTCACTTTTGGAAGGCAACTTTGGACGTCCCAATATATCTTCAGATCTCAGTGTCACTCTTTCTGTTAAAACTGAAAAATTTGGCATGATTAAGAAAGACAAAAAAGCCTTCAGTATTTTCTGTTCCGAAACAATCGTTTGTAGGACTTTTTCTGCAAAGAGACATTTTGAAAGGGCTTATTTTTATTTTGAAAGAACTTAAGCACTAAAACTAGAAGGAAGAATATAATTAATTTCTTATGAACTGAGCAAGACAGAAAAAAAACAGGCTGATAGTTTTATGAACTTTATTTCAAGTAGGACCAGTTCCAACTTAGTTGCTGCTAGTTTTGAGGTTTCAAAAGATTTTGTTGTCACGTGGAAAAACTTTGTGTCAGAGATTTGGTTGGTTTTGGCCCGCACTCTCAAAATGGTGGCCGACCCCTGCTTTAGTTGGTCATGATCAAATATTGATAACTAAGGCACGCTACGCCACTTCCACGGAGTCGATTCCCTCTCGTTTCCCCTAATAGTAGTTTAACCTGCATAATAACTTCAGGCATACTGCATCTAACCCTATCTTCATGGTAAGTCTGTTTGGTTCGATAAAGTCAAATAGGAAGCTGATCTTCTTTTTCCATATGCCCTGTCTGTTCATGACTCTCCACCACTTCGCAACACTTAGCACTATTTACTATGCCTCTTACTGTTCTGTCAAGAGTGCTTAATATTTCTTTCTGTCCCACTCGCCTTCACTATGTCCTGCGTTAAATTATCCAGACCCCACTTTACTTACTCCTTCTCTAGGGCAACTCTATATCTGTGAGGAAATTGTCCTGTATTCTCTTCTATAATGGGGGATTGGTATTATGTAATATTTCATTGCGCTTTTCCTTGTTTCTAACGTAGTTTTCCTGTTTCTTAATATTTTGCTTAGCTTTTGGAAAGCATCTTCCGCTATTCTAATACAGCTTCTGATTTTAGTGTCATCCTTGCCGTCCTCTAATAAAACACTTCCCAGATATTTTTTCCGTTTCTTAATATTTTGCTTCACTTTTAGAAGGCATCTTTGGTTATCCCAATGCACCTTCTTTAACGTATCTTCTGTTAAAACACTTCCCAGATATTTAGATTGTTGTACTTGTTTGATTTCGGTATCCCCAATTTGTAATTTTTATGTTGAGCTGTTCCTTTTTTGCTAACAACCATGCATTCTGCATTTCTTGCAGTTGATGTTTAGTCCTTTCTTCTCGCTTTCCTTCACTATATTTTGTAGGAGTTCTTGTAGTTTCCTTTCAGTGTATGCTATTAATATTGTGTCATTTGCATATCTTATGCTGTTAATATTGTGGCCGCCAATAATAAATCCTGGTAGGACTTCTAATCTTCTCAGAAGTGCTTCACTGTATAGATTGAACAAGTCCGGCGAGAAGACACATCCTTGTCTTACACTTCTTTCAATTTCTTCATATTTACTGAATTCATTTTCTATCTGTGTGCACGTGGTTTCTTCCTATTATGGGTTCTGGATTATTCTAGTATACATTTCTTTTTGATGTACCGGGTGTAACAGCAAAATTATATATATATATATATATATATATATATATATATATATATATATATATATATATATATATATATATATATGTAAGCAAATATGTGGATGTAGATCCGACGGTATGATGGAAATGTGGAAAAGACAAAGCAAATTCGGATTTTGCTTTGACTTTTCCACATTTTCATCATATATATATATATATATGGCTTGACAATTGCGTCTAGCATGAAACAGCCTTTCGCCTCTAAGTGTTGACTTCGATGTTCACTTTTATACTTACACACGTTCTATCACTGATACTGGACACATTATCCCATAAATATAGCACACCTTAAGACTATATTTCTTCATATATATATATATATATATATATATATATATATATATATATATATATATATATAGGTATATGAACAAATTAACAAACCACTCTCGCTAAAAATAACCGTTAAAATGAATAATAAAATGAATAAGCAAAAACAAGTAAAAATAATCAATCCAAATAAATAAATAAAATAATAAACAAATTAAAAAACTGCATTCCCCGCCAAAATAACAGTAAGAATAGAAAAATAAAAATATATAGAATAAAATAGAAATTGGAGGAAAAAATTCACTTATCTTTCAGACCAAAACAAACTACTAAATAAACGATCAGAACTAATCTCAATAATTTTTTACTATGCTACTAAAACATCGCAAACCGAAAAGAATAAATATATAAAATAAATAAATATATAAAATAAAATAAATAAAATAAAAAGTAACATAAATTAAATCAAATGAATAAATAAACCACTCTCGCCAAAATAACCGTCAAAATTGACTACCCACAATGCAGCATTGACCCGTATATATAAATAGTCAAGAAAAACTCCAACGGGCGTGCTCTGACGATTTCGCCTAGTATGAAAGAACATGTCGCCTCTGAGTGTTGACCAATATTCACTATATATATATATATATATATATAAATATATATATATATATATATATATATATATATATATATATATATATATATATATATATATATATATATTCCCCCTCCACAATTCTTTTTAGTGTACATTTTCTGTTTTTTAAATTAAAATCTCCCGTTGCAAGCCTGATGAGCGGGAGCGAAACCGGTTGCTTCGCGCGTTTTAATATGTCTAGTAATATTAAGCTGAATACCTTTATCGCCATAATAAAATTTTGTACCTTTAAAAATATCTTCAAATATATATATATATATATATATATATATATATATATGCCGAGTATAACAGCAAAATATTCCAATTCGTGTAACAGCATGGAATAATAGTCCATCCCACAAAATGTTTAATCTTTTAAAAAAAGCCACCTTGTGTAATCTAGGGTATTAATATTTTATAGGAGTTGATGTTGATTTTAATGCGTTTATCAGTAGAACTGACGAATTTTAAATTGTTCGCCAAATTTTAAGCCACTGGTAGCCTACCGAATTTTCCACCCACAACTTCTCTCTCTCTCTCTCTCTCTCACAGGCGAGTCTCTCGCTGCTCTATCGCTACTTCCATGGAAAGTACTCGGACGAATTACATTCATTGGTCCCGCAGGTTCTAACATTCAAGGCTATGACACGCCATGCTACTTACATTTTAGCAAACCACCTACGTCCCCTCCCTATTCTACCGACGAGATTTAAGTTCCGCTCAAACAGCTTCTTCCCGCGAACAACTACCCTATGGAACAGACTCCGAAGACGATGTTTCTTTGATTACTACAATCTTAACCTGTTCAAGTCTAGTGTTAACCGTTATCCGCATAAATTGCCTCTTAATGTACCCCTCTACCTCGACTGGCCCCAAGCCTTGTACAAGGTGAACCTTACTGTAACAAGAAAAGGTTAACAGAGGTATACGAAAGTATTCATCAGTGAACCACAAGGCATCCGCTCAAAGACTCTTTCTCATCTGTGTAAAAATTGTCCGGTATTGACTACCATACAGGAGGACTGCTATAATATAGCAGTCCAGCATTATTCTTTGTTTTTAACGAAACTTTCCCGATGAAAAGCTTCATTCATTATACGTAGTCTGAACAAAAAATTAGCGCAAAAAATAAATAAAAATAAATGAATTTTGTCCTCGAAACTGTTAAGTTAATCTCTTTTAACTTTGTAAATAAATCAGCTAAGTAAAAAAAACAAACAAAAAAAATGTTTTTTTTATTCAGTTATGACACATCGTGTGTTTTTTTAAAAAATTTTTTTAATATTTGGTATTCTCAAAATTTACAATAGCGTCGTATTATTTGATAGCCAGCGGTAACTGTAGAATCGTACGAACACGTTTCTCACAAACTCTCCTGAAGATCCAAGACGTTTTTGGTACTAGATTCGATCTCGTTAATTGTGTTAATTAGAGCTGTTGACGATAAATAATACAAATTTGGACTTGTTTGTTTTGTAACAAGATGCCAACTCGGAAACATACAATGAAAAGATGGAATGTTAAGAAATTCTTTTTTTTTTTAAATGCGCTAAAGTAAGTTTATTTACAGTAAATTGCGGCGTACAAGTCGAGTTTTCAAGCCTAAAAAAATCGTTCAAAAACTAGCGGTCGATTTATATGGCAAGTATAAAATGTAAACCTTTACAACTATATTGTAAACAAATTGGGACAGCATTCCTAACAATTACTATACACACCATTACCGTACCCCTCCACCAGCTGGCTGCCACAAATATATCCCACTAAAGCTTGTATCTGGTGGATATATTTGGCATATTAACACGGAAATTAATATAAAATAATAAAATGGTAATACAAATACAATATTCTGTTAACCCTATAGCACACGTCCAACAGCTGACAAACTAAGTGTAAGCACTGACCGAAGCGCCGTTTAATTCAGGCGGCCATTCAGACAACTACATATGATACGTAGCAGTACTATCAAAAAACAACTACCTGGTGTGATGTGTAATCTCCGATATTAATACTTGTTATGGGAACTTACCTATAACGACTGAATGAACTCTTCCTGACACTATAGATACTGCGCCTTTCAAGACAGACGTGAAGGAGTCGAGACGGAATCGAGTCGAGCCAATAGTAGTTCACTCCAAACCAGACTGACAGTCATACTAACCCTTCAACATCTTGTATTATTATTCTGTGTAATATATCTTTGTTAATTCTACTGTTGCGTTCGTGTTGTTCTTCCTTGGTCCTAACCTTGGAAACATAACAGTGGCGACGAGGATATTGGACCATAACAATACTCTATAGGAGTTGATTTTGGCTTTAATGTTGATGAATTTTAAATTTTCGCCAAGTTATACCGATACAATATACGGTATTGATTTTTGCTTCGTTTCAATGTCTAACGTTTATGGGTGTGCAGGTGGTGCAATGGAAAAACTGTCCGAATGTACCGAACTGAGGTCAATGCTTTATGTTAAGACACAGATCCCCAGAAAAATACTTACCGTAAACTGCACCGTAAACTGCAGTCGAGTTTTCAAGCCTAATTTTTTTTTCTAAAACTAGGGTCTCGACTTATATCAAATACAAGTATTTACCGAGTTTCAAACAAATTGAGACAGCACTAAAACTTGTGTCTGGTGAATATGTTTGGCATATTAACACGGAAATTAATATAAAATAATAAAATGGTAATACAAATACACTATTCTACAGCACACATCGCGTCCAACCGCTGATACACTAAAAGGTAGCGTCATTGGTTGTTTGTTTACACAACTAACGCAAATGGCGACTGAGTGATATTGTGTTTTACAAAACTATCAAAAAACTACCCAGTGTGATGTGTAATCTAGGGTATTAATATTTTATAGGAGTTGATGTTGACTTTAATGTGTTTATCAGTAGAAGTGACGAATTTTAAAAGTTCGTCAAGTTATACCGATACAATAAATGGAACCTACCGGGGTGTGTAGTAAGTTGACTGCAATACAAGGTATCACACATTATGAAAATGAACAAAGTCCGACAATTATTTTAAGACATTTTTTATGTTTATACGTTCTTTTTATAGATACAAATATTTAAATAAATGCTCTCTTTTATAATAAACAGTATTAACAGCATTCACCGGCCTGAATACCCGAGAAATAGTCATAGAAAATATGCGTCCTCCGACAGGAATCGAACCTGTATCCTATACGGAACCGTCATATAGCCTGACGTGCCTTAACCGATTGGGCCACAGAGGAGCATTTCGGTTAGCAAGGTCGATATTACTGTTTTTAAAACACAGTTCTCCATGATTTTCTCTCGTACATTCATATCTGCTCGATACGTATCCAAATGTAAACAAATGACGTCACACATTATAAAATGGACAAAGTCCGACAATTATTTTAAGACATTTCATATTTTCTATGTCAATCTCTCGGACATTCAGGCCGGTAAATGTTGTTAATACTGTTTATTATAAACAGAACATACTCGAAAAATTCAAAGACGGATATGCAATGTGATCAGTCCTGACTTAGGGTCTTGACTTCAGTCATTTTCTCATCGACGTAATGTGGCTTCCCTCTGTCCTTTTCTACAAATATTTTAATGGCAACTGCTCAGACTGGTGCCCCGACTGCATGAATTTAAGCGTGCAACTAGGTTGGCATCTCGGTCCAACCCTTTTAATGTCGAAACCATTAAATGTAACCGCTTCTTCTACTCCAACAGCTTCTTCTCTTGCACTTCCCGACAGTGGAATTCCCTTCCTCTTACTTGCTTCCCTGATAGCTACTGGGTTCGGCAACTAAGTTCCCGCTGTTTTTTAAAATTTTGGAATCTATTTTTTTTTTTCGAGAAATCTATTTTGGAATGATTTTGAAATCTTTTTTTTTTTTCGAGTTAATTTAAGTTAATTTCTGTTTATTTTCAGATCATTAAAATGGAATGTCAGGTCAAGAAAAATGAGCATTTTCGACACCTCCTTCGTTTTTGCTTTTAATCAAGGTTCTAAGGCCGCTAAAGCTGCTCGCGACATTTGCGCTGACACACTTTGTAGCCCCTTGCGTACTAGTGGCACTCCCGCCTGGCTTGGTTTGTTTTTATGTTTTTCCCTCTGCTTGTGGTGTTAGGCGTCGCGAGGAGACACAGTCGTCTGTCAGCGTCAAGGTGAGTGGCCTGGAGGAGAGATATCTCGTGGGCTCTGAGACTGTCTGCCACCGAGTCGCTCCAGCCTCTTGCTCTCCAGCCAGATGACCTGTGGGTGTATGCTCCTAGGGCTGGTTGGTTGATAGACATACGTGTGAGTGTCCGAACGATTTGATCCTCTGTCTTTCGATGTGTTTTTTTAAGCTTTTCACCCCAAGCAAGGCTGGAAGCCACTAGCACGCAAGGGGTTACAGAAGATTTGGAGCGAGATCAGATAGGAGTGAAAGAGGAAAGGATGTGGAGAAGGATAGTGGATAGATCAAGGCAAGGGGTTACAGAAGATTTGGACCGAGAGCAGATAGGACTGAAAGAGGAAATGAAGTGGAGAAGGATAGTGGATAGATCAAGGCAACTGGAGATGTCGATTGACGTTACATTTGAATAGTTGGAGATTATAGTTGTCAGGAAAACAGGAATAAAGAAGGGAGTTCCACAAGCGAAAGGTGCGAGACATGAAGCTATTGGAGTAGAAGAGACGGCGACATTTAACAGTTTCAACAGTGAAAGGGTGGGAGCGGGATGCCAGCCTCGTAGGACGCTTGAATTCATGAAGCCTGGGAACCAGCGAAAGCAGCTCATCGGAGCAATTACCATGAAAGTATTTGTAAAAAAGACAGAGCGAGGCGACGGCGCGTCTGTGAGAGAGCGACTGCAGACGAGATGACAGATCAGGGCCAATTACGTTGCATATCCGTCTTTGGATCTTATTAAGAACCCCGAGGCAAACAGCAGGGGCTCCAGACCATATATGGCAGCAATATTGGTATTACTATATCTCTTATTGGCGTCATTCCTGATCTTGTCTTGCCTTGACTTGTTCACTGCTTTCCTCAGGCATTTCATGTCACAAGTGATCAGTTTCCTCTCAAGGGTTTTTGTTAGGGGCCATGTCTGGCACTGGTATGTCAGCGTTGATAGGAAAATGGCGTTGATAAGATTTGACTAGGTGCTCATGGAAATGCTAGGATGTTTTAGAAGAGGAGTAATTTGATAACTGCGTTGGCTTTGTGACATCTGACCTCGATTTCTCGGGAATTGCTTAAAAAAATAGTTCGTTCCCTCATCTACGGATTAAGGGTCTGAATTTCTAAAACAAGTCATCCCCATGTGAATTTTTTTCTTTCTTTCTACGTCTTTGCTGGTTAATCAAAGCCAGAAGATATTTTAGGTATGGCCGAGCGATTAGAACGTTCGCATTCTGACCATGAGACCCGGGTTCGAATCTCACCCCGGTCAATGTGTCATGAAGAAGACTTCTTGACGTTATCGGTCTGGAGGGGGACAACCCCAGCGTGCGGCACCTTTGTAAAGTGCTTAAAAACCATACCACAGGCTGACCCGAGCCGTGTGAGTGAAATTGGGTAGACGAAACACATGCAGACCCTCGATAGCTGAGCTGGCACGAAGTCACAAGTTATTGTGACCGAGGGTTTGAGTGTGCTGGTGTTGTTGATCATGATAGATAACACGATCTCTCCCAGAAACTGTAACTAAGGTCTACATATATATAGATAAAAAGATATGAACATATATATTCATATATATAGATAGAAAGATATGAACATACACACACACACACATACACACACATATATATCAATATATATATATATATATATATATATAGAGAGAGAGAGAGAGAGAGAGACAGACAGACAGACAGACAGACAGACAGATAGATATGAGCACAGATACATAGATGAGTTAGAAAGATACGTACACACACATATATAAATATAGATAGATAGATATGAACACACATATACATATATAGAGATAGAAAGATATGAACATACACACACACATACTCACACACACACACATATATATATATAGATAGATATGAGCAGAATTGAATAGATAGATAGATAGATAGCCATGAGAAGAATGGCATTGATAGATAGATAGATAGATAGATATGAACACACATATACATATGTATAGATAGAAAGATATGAACATACACGCACGCACACACACATATACACACACATACACACACACACAAACACACACACACACACATACACACACACATATATATATATATATATATATATATATATATATATATATAGATAGATAGATAGATAGATAGATAGATAACTAAGATCTACTCAGCATAATTTCAGTATAAACCACACGTTGGGTGTTGACCAAACACAAATATATCTTCCTAATAGACCGGGAACCTCAAATATGAGTGGCCAGCTATTAATATTATTTTAGAGTGTAAGTGTAATGGATAATGGCTCGATATCGTTAATCGGAGAGCCGAGTTCGAATTCCCGTTTGGTTTACTATGTTCACTTACGCGCAAATACGCTTGTGAAATGCATGAATCCATCTCTTCTCCCCCATCTACGGGTTAATTAATAAGATTAAACCATTATTACCTCATCAAAAATCATTCATACAATCTAAAATATTTCCGGCTTTAAATAACCTGCAAAAAACGAATCAGTCAATCAATGAAATACTGATTAGCTACACAAGCACGTCTTTTAGATTTATTTACATTCTCTGGAATATACATGTATAGAAACTAGCGCGATCACAAAGTGAGGGATCAGTTTAAATGTCTATTGTAATATGGAATTGGTTACCCACTTTATATCCACATTATAATATCTTTGCTTATTAAATTCTAATAAAGCTAATCCAGCTATTCTCCCCCATCTATGGGTTAAATGGTACATCAGTAAACCATTATTATCTCGAATGATTTCTTACAACCGAAAAATATTTTCTGGATTTAAATAACCTGCAAAGTGTTGATAAGTCGTAAAAAACGAATCAATCGCGTGTGAGAAGAAACCCTGCTTGATTGTGACATCTCCAATTCAGAGTACGCATCTTGCTCTATCTCTTGCTGACGACCATGTTTTCTTCCAATCAACGAATAAGCCAACCAAAAACTACCTTGACTGGCTCTTGAACCTTGTAATGGGTGAATATTAAAAATACTTCAGCGGATGTGCTTTCTGTTGCATAAACATCACTATTTGTGAATGGTATTTTATTCTTTGCAAGGTATTATTTAATTGTTGAAAAAAAAAAACAACGAACAGATGCGCCTTTTGTACTTGTGGTAAAAGTATTGGCTTGAAGTTTTCTTTCGGCTGTACATTGTTTTCTTGAAAATAACAAACTTCGTCCATTACCCACGGTTGTTGACTTGTCTACTCGCAACGAAAATCATCTTTGAAGTATTGATATAAGTTGTTTTTCAATGTCAAATGCCATTTCATCAAATCCGCCGGCTTGCGGTTATATCACTTACTGGTAATGTTCTTAGAATGAGTGTGGCGGGATCTTGATGCATCTCAGTCGATATAAGCACTTCAAAATATGGTTTTAATAATTTTTCTCCAACATTATGGGCTCCTTCATTTTTAGCAAGAATTTTTGATGTTTTGATATCTTGCTTCGTGTGTTTTTTGTTTTGTTTTTTGTTTTGTTTTTTACAACTGTTTCAAGAGAAAGATTTTCTACATTTCAACTGACATTCAATGAACGCTGAAAAGTTTCCTTATAAGGAAACGGTGAATCTAAAAGTTACTATTATTATTATTATTATTATTATTATTACTACTACTACTACTATTACGAATAATAATAATAATATTGACGAAATTGGATCTTTGTGTCCTCATCTTTATTGCTATATTCACGACGTTTCGACCCTCCTATGCTCCGACATTCATCAGGATCTGTCCATATTTCTGAGATAAGGTATTGTAACTATTTGCACTATTTACATTGTTCGGGCTGTTGTCCTGATCTTTATTGCCATATTCACTACGTTTCGGTTGTTGTACGCCCCGACCTTCTTCAGGATCTGTCTATATTTCTGAGATGAGATATTGTAACTATTTACACTATTTACACTGTTCAGACTGTTGTCTTCATCTTTATCGCCATATTCTCTACGTTTCAGCCGTTGTGCACACCGGCCTTCTTCTTGATCTGTCTTTAATTCTGATATGAGGTATTGTAATTGTTTATGCTATTTTCATCGTTCGGATTGTTGTCCTCATCTTTATTGCCGTAATAAGACGTAGCGTGAAAAGGACGGTTTTTCCCATGACACCGCTATTATTTTAACTACCTTCACTCCTCGGCAATGTTTATTGTTTTAAAAAACGGTGATTAAAACTGTAATAAAGCTAAAACATGAATTTATTCATTTTTTTGTTCTTTAAAATATTAAACACTATTAATATATTGTTTATTGCAATTGTTGGCAAAATATCGGCGAATTGCCAACTGATTCGAACTTTGTATGTATAGGTGGCCAATCTCATACCCGTCTACTAGGGCGGCTAGCCAATCCCTATTGCGGACGCTTGCTCAGGCACATTTGTGTTTAATTAACACCCACAGAACCAACTTGTGGTTTATACTGCAACTATGCTGAGCAGACCTTAGATACAGTTTCTGGGAAGGAGCGTGTTAGCTAGCGTGGTCAACAATTTGAACAAGGCCAGTACCCTCAAGACCTCGGACTTGTGACTTTGTGCTAGCACAGCTATCGACGGTCCCCAAGGGTTCCGTCTACCCAATTTCACTCACAAGGTTTGGGTCAGTCTGTGGTATGGTTTTCTGGCACTTTCCAACGGTGCTGCACGCTGGGTTCAAAACCTCCTTCCTGACAAATCGACCATGGTGTGATTCGAACCCGGGTCTCATGATCACAATGCGAACGCTATAACCATTCACTGGAACTTTATAAAATGGTAAAGCATGAGGATTTTAACAACTTAGTAAATGTGTATAAATTTGTGAATAAAAAATTGTTTTTAGATTTATTTTGTTTATAAATAGGTAAATGAGAAATGCAGGGTGCCGAACAGAGATTAGGAGAGATAGCATATATATATATATATATATATATATATATATATATATATATATATATATATATATATATATATATATATATATATATATATCATCTTTGAAGTATATATATATATATATGTATATATATATATATATGTATATATATATATATGTATATATATATATGTATGTATATATATATATATATATATATATATATATATATATATATATATATATATATATATATATATTTATATAATTATATATTTAAATATTATAACATAAATATAAATCAAATGTTGAATCATCCGGCGTCTTATCATGTGATGATGTTGAATGCAACATCATCACATGATAAGACGCCGGAGGTGTCGAGACAAAATGGCTATTTTTGTAGTGATTTTATAACATATTTATGTTATAATATTTAAATAAATAATTATATCTGCTCTACTCTGTATTGTGCACTCTTTTAAGAATAATAATTGTTGGTTATTGGAATTTATTCCGTATATACCAGTCCTATACTTGGATACATACATACATATATATATATATATATATATATATATATATATATATATATATATATATATATGTCCACATATGTATATATATGTCCACATAGGACATATATACAGGGTATCCATAAAGTTAGTGTGTACTTTGAAAGAATTTATAACTTTATTTGTATTTGCGATAGAAATAATTTGTAAAAAGGATTAGAAAGAAGAAATCTATATTTTTTAAAGGTTTTATTGAAATTTTATTTAAGTTTCCACATGTCCTCCATCATTAGCAATACAAAGGGTAATACGATTTTGCAGTTCACGGAAAACATTTGCCAACTGATTTACAGTAATGCCTGAAATCACATTAGTTATTTTAGCTAATCTTAAAACTCGGTACATTCAACTTTATAACATTTTTTACAGATTATTTCTATCGCAAATATAAATAAAGTTATAATTCTTTTAAAGTGCACACGGACTTCATGGACACCCTATATATATATATATATATATATATATATATATATTGTTTATGCGTTATTTTTATTTTTCATTGCATTCCGGTTGCTTTCACAATTCTATTATTTTTAGAATGTAAATATAGAATTATTCTTTTAAATAAAACAACCAGATAAATAAATAGTGCTTAATATTTTTGTTGTAAAAATTAATTATCGATGTATGACATTGTAATAAATATCTTTTTCTACTTTATTTTTTCCGCTCGTTTTTAAACAGCCTTGTCAAATTGAGTCTTCTCCGGCTATTTGCATCCTTGTCACTTATCTAAATGCAATGACAAAAGTTATCTTATATCTTTTAAATTCCTGTTCTTTTATTATACTTTCTCTTTAATAGTGTTTTTTTCCTCAAATTCTTTAACACTCAGTAATGCTTTGCGTCCTAGCGGCTTTATTGCCTTATTTGCGGTGAAAAAATAAAAAAATAGGATCCGAAATGTCTAAACTGTCAGCGTTTTAAAACCGTTTTCTCAGATGCATAATTAAAAATTTTTTCGAACGAATGACGTCTGTGGGTCTTAACGAGGACTACCCTTCTTCGACCCTCATGGGCTGGTTCTACTCAGTCAGAAAGAAAGTACATGACAGAAACACCATCACTTGAGGACAGCACCAACTAAAAAGCATATCACATGTAACTCGAAAATAAAATAATGACATTATCAAATTTCCACACCACTTATAACAAAAGGTTAGGAAGGAAACCTCCATCAATACTGGAAAGAGGGATAAGAGTTATTGGACATGAGAAACCTATTTTCTTAAAAAATTGTCTCGAGAAAGATTTTATAAATTTTAAACCGACAATAGCAGTGAGTGCTTGGTCAATGAATTCCAAATGTTTCCTTATAAGAAAACAGTTAATATTACTATTACATCGGTTAAAGCTATAGATTACAAATGATTTTTTTAATCGAACATGTATGAATGAATGACTAATACCTATATGCACGCGAATAAAATGCTGAGATAAGAGCCTTTGTGCGTTTGGTGTATTAAGTGGATAGAAAAATAGGAATTTAATGTCCTCAGATGTTTTGATGCTAGTCTTCGGAAACTTTATCCACTTCCGTTTCTCCCCCCACCACACACCCTCATTCGCCGCCGCCATCGACACCCTCTTAAATAAAGAAACTAAGAAATTCCATCGCAATCGTGGCCGACTATTTGGCCCACACATGAGAGTATCCATAACTTACACCCGAATACCGCTCCCGCCTAAAACAATGGGTTTTCTCAGTTGCGTTTGTTTGTGAAAAGCCCTTCCGCCCTTGCAGCTGTGGGTCTGTCGAAACGAGCTTAAACATTTCAATTGATTTTACTCATTTTTAAAACTTATTCTAACCCAAATACAATCCGGGTCTTATAAAAAAAAAATGGCGCGCGTAATATCGTGCGATCCTCTTGCCAAACGGCTTTTGCATGCCGGCAATCTACGGAAGTTTAATTCAACAAGAAAAAAAACTTAGCTTGACTGAAGGAATTTCAGCATTTCAAAGAAGACAAATTGACGCAACACAATCTTTCAAGAATTTCATCAGTTCTGGTTTATCATCCATTTTGTCGTTTTTAGAAAATGGATCTCACGGTTTCACACACACGTAGAGTGAGAGCGATACTCAATACGTTTTCAAATAACGAGAAAAATTTACTTAAGTAGCATGGCTGTGTGGGGTTATGGTTAATGAGCTTGAGACCGTTATCACAGTGTTGCGACTTCGATTCTTCCTTTCTGACCCACGTTATTGTCATATAAGAAGAAAACGAGTAACTACCGACACCGAGGTTCGAGCGTGAATCTCTGGATTTATGAATAAATATTTTCCGCCTGGTGTATAAATAGCAGTGTCAGGCTACCGACTACAGTGATTATTGAGTGACTACTGAGTGTAACTATCCAGTCGAATTAGTGTGAATTATTGTGCGTCGATGATTTGGGTTTTGATTTAGGATTTACCAGACGTTAATCCGAGCCCCGCTACTAACAAGGTATTAACTGAAATGGTTAATTATCTTTGGTTGACTTTTACTTCTTTGTTCTTGTTAAGTATTTATTTGCGGTTATAATTAAATACTGTTTTATCTTAACATTGTAGTCTTGAGTTATACTTAATCATTTACGGCCACTGTACGTCACAAAAGTTGTCAATACATTTAATTCACTGGTGGTGAATCGTATATTTTTAGTTTATATTAAATGCCTCCTCTACAATTACTTTTCATCCTGTTATTCGATAGATGAGATCTATCTATCTATCTATCTATCTATCTATCTATCTATCTATCTATCTATCTATCTATCTATCTATCTCAGTTCATATATATCTATCTCTGTCTGTTCATAGTTATCTACCCTACTGTCATATAGGAATTTTTTTTATTTGCCGATAGTTACTCATTTATCGGCATCGAGATTCGAGCGTGAGACTCTGGATTTATGAATATATATTTTCCGCCTGGTGTGTAAATAGCGGTGTCAGGCTACTGACTGCGGTGATTATTGAATGGAACTATCCAGTAGAATTAATGTGAATTATTGTGCGTCGAAGATTTGGGTTTTGATTTAGGATTTACCGGACGTTAAGACGAGCCGCCCTACTAACAAGGTATTCACTGAAATGGTTAATTATATTTGGTTGACATTTACTTCTTTGTTCTTCTTAATTATTTACAATAATTGCAAGTCAAAACTGGTATATGATGATCTCAGAAAGAGATGGAAAATACTTGGGAAATAAAAGTGATTTTCAGTGTTACAGTCCATTTCTTGCCTCATTTGATTGTAATACATAGAAAAATATTCGTGAATACGAAAGGATTATGCTAAAAATAAGCAGACATATTGTTGTAATATATTTAATAATACATACACATATATATATACATACATACATATATATATATATATGTTGCAAACGATATAAAAGTAAGAATCATTATGAGTAATTGCAAAATCGAATTTTATTTTTTTAATTTTTTCCATAAATTTCAAAATCGGCGCTCCGAAATTTTGTAACGGCTAATAACACACCTTAAAAAAACATCTTTCGGCATGTATTACATTTATTTTCGTCTTGATAGTTATCTGAAGTTACCTGAAAATGAAAAAAAATAATACCCATGCCTGATAATAATAGAATTATGGAAAGCCCTAGAAAATTCACGGAACATCTAATCCAATTTCCAATCTTTAAAAACAAGGATCGCATCATTCAAAGAGTGTTTAGTAAACACTTTATTAAATCTGTTAGCGAAGTGAATTCGCCATTAAAAACATTAACTTTACTGATTTATTTTTTGTATGATTATTTCTTTATAATATTAATTATACTGCACCATTTAATATATATATATATATATATATATATATTTAGCGTATATTTTGGCAGCATGTTTTCATTAAGACATGTCTCATTGAATGATTTAGACAATTTTGTTTACTTATTTTTAATAAGATCCTCTCATATTCACAGACAGGCTTCTTAGTATCCTTATTTAAGAAAGAGAGAAAAATACTATATTGATACATAAGGGTACTAAGAAGTCTGTCCGTGAATATGAATGGATCCTACTGAAAATAAGTAGAACAAAAACTAGTTTAAAAGCCGCCCTATCGGCCGGTATTTAAGCTAGCTCCTGTGTATGACTCTTGGTTTGGCCATCATCACAATAGCTAGGGAGGAGTAGATGCGATAGGCAACAATAAACTACAGAAGAACTCAAAATTGATGGCTGCATTTAAGTATTGTATTAATATTTAAGCTTACCATTTAAAAGTTCAACGATATTTCCAGCGGAATGTTCTTCATTGGGCCTTAATCACAATAGATAGGGAGGAGTAGATGCGATAGGCAACAATAAACTACAGAAGAACTCAAAATTGACCGCTGAGTTTAAGTATTGCATTAATATTTCATCTTACCTTTTAAAAGTTCAACGATAATTCTTCTGCTGCCACTTAATTTAAAGACGATTTGATGTACGTAGATCCTTATTTTTTATACAAAGAATTATTTTTATTTTATGGGATTCAGAAGAGGTGAAAAATTATAAGATAAAATTAATATAGTGTAAAGACGGGAAAATAGAAATTAGAATTAGTTATACATTCAACATTTGAAGAGTTGGAGAAACATAATAGCTAATTAAGTACAAACTATATTATGGAATTTTTATGAATAAAAGCGACCGTGGCGAAAAATTATCAAACAAATTCTGGGTTTAAAACTTACTTTATAGTAATTTATACGGTGAACACAACAACTTTATCTTAAAAAAAACAAGACACTGATGAAGAAATTGAGCTAACGTCGAAAGTACTCGGAATAAAGATACTAAGAAATTTGTCCGTAATTACGAGAGGATACTATTATAAATAAGTAGACGAAACTTGCCTAAATTATTCAATGAGACACGTCTTATATATATATATATATATATATATATATATATATATATATATATATATGTATATGGAAAATGAACTAAGTCCGAAAATTATTTTAATATATTTAATGTTTATACGTTATATATATATATATATATATATATATATATATATATATATATATATATATATATATATATATATATATATAAATAAACAAAAAGTGTGGTTGGTTTTGCACAAGTCTTCACCACTATAATCAAGTGATATGTGCGAGTAGTCAGGTTGTTTGACCCTCATGCCTCGAAAAACGAATATATATATATATATATATATATATATATATATATATATATATATATATATATATATATATATATGCGCATTAGGTTTTAGTGTTAAAAGTGTGATTCGTCATAACAAATTACCATGCATCATCATTATTCTCTCGCAAGCTTCAAAGAACTGTGGTTATTTTGTCCGGAAATGACATCACAGATCTTGCCGCTCGGGAAATGACATCTGCGATGGTCTCCGGAAACGTAATCATCGGTGACAAATTTGATTTTGATAACGTCTTTGTTTCTCCTCTCGCCAGGAAACACAAACTGGCGAGAGAATTGTTAAGACTTTTCACTCAGGCACCAAAATGAGATTCTCTGTTCTGGTTTAACCTTTTTCTTATTGTCTTGTTCCGCGATGAACAAAAGGCGATGGACTGCTTTACCCAACGAAACCCCACCTACCGTTGTGATCGTTTCAAAATGGCTGGTTTGGGTTGATTTTGCGACTTGCCTATTTTTGTTGGGTGATGTCATTTTGAATTTTGTAAGCACTTAGAAGTCATTTTGTCTGACTCTTCTGCGATATATCTAAAGAGTCTTGGAAAGAAAATCGCCAATTTTATGAGCTTTGAACTCATCTTCGGTCACTTTCTCACCGACGTAACATAGCTTCCCCGTGCCCTTTCTATAAAAGTCTTTCCTTTTTCTTCGGTGTCACAAATTTAGGAAGTTAAGCGCAGTACTAAATAGGCAGTTAGGTCTCATCTTGTTGAAATTGCTAGTTGTATGCATTAGAAAAGCCTAACAGTTTTTTCTCGCACTTCTCGCTTGTCGAATTCTCTTCTTAATTTTTTTTTCCTGTCAACTATGTTTTTCAAAGATTTACAAGATATATCAATCTGTCACTTTTAAAGCTCTCCACTCAATATATTTCTCGGAGTATTACACTCTTATTAACTGTTTCGCCGTTGTGGTTTTATTGCCTTGCTTGAGGCGGAGTGATTTAAAAAAGTACTTACATAAGTTAATTAAACTTTTCTTTGCTCTGACGGCTTCTCGTAGCTTAATGGTAAAACACACTTGGCCTGAATGATTCAAAAGTGAATAAACGTTTGATGTACAACCCAGTTCCTTCTCGATAGAGTTGTGTGCGTTGAATCAGATGGATAGATCACCTATCAGGTTCTGGTCGTCTCGGTAATATATACGTAGACATACACACACACACACACACACACACACACACACACACCTATTTACAAATATACATAATTCATATAACAAGTGCGCGATAAGAAAAACAAATAACTTACATCGCACTTTATTTTTATCATGTCGAGAAAAATATCTGTTTATGTCTATTCGATAAATACTTTTTTCCCCCTTATACGCACAGAGCCGTCTCTTAAAGGAAGCAAATATATATTTTTTCAAGATAAGTAAAGTAAAAATATACATTAAGATGGCCAGGATAGTACCGTCAGTTCTGGATACGTAGATGTTAATAATATAATAATAATGATAACATATATATATATATATAAATACATATATATATGTATATATATATATATATATATATATATATATATATATATATATATATATATATATGGGGATGTGTGTATTTGCGTATGTTTGCGTGTGTGTGTGTGTGTGTGTGTGTTTGTGAGTGTGTGTGTGTGTGTATTCAAAATTTCGCGGAGATTGCAGCAACTTTTCAGAGAATATCATTGTATTTTAACTGAATATAATTTCCACGAAGCCCTGAGTAGAGACCAACTAATATATATATATATATATATATATATATATATATATATATATATATATATATATATATAAAGTGAACATAGAAGTCAACACTTAGAGGCGACAGTCAGTTTCATGTTAGGTGCAATCGTCAGGCAACAGTCGGGGATTCTAACACTAAGCCGTTCTCACACGGCATGGATGAAGGTGAATTTAAGCGTAGTTCTTTTTCACAGTGACTGAGATAACTCGATTCGACTTATCGAAGAGTCTTGCGTTATTAGCCGTAATAGTCACTGTTTACAAACTCACACTTCCTCCCCAGAGAATTCAACGGAAAATAAATTTTTCAGGAGCATATATATTGTTATCCACAGACAGACTGTTTCGCTGTATCACAGCTCATCAATGTGGCTAGGAGTTCGCATGCCTCTAGCTAGGATCGAAACTCGACTGAATTGGCGTCAGTCGGATAATCTACCACTAAGTCGTTTGCGCACGGAAGGGATGAAGGTGAATTTAAGCGTATTTCTTTTTAGATAAAGTACAGTGACTGAGAGAACTCTATTCGATTTACCGAAGAGTCTTAATAATAGGTTTTTAATGTAACCGTCCTCTTTTAACTTTTTGGCATTTTAATAGTCATGTGAGTTGTCTTCGGAAATTCTTAATTCTTTCAGGAATGGCGATAATTGAAAAAATCCGGGACGCAGATTTACATTTTGATAAGATTCAATAGCGGCATTCTGAAGAATTTTTCCGTCTAAGTTACTTTCTCTTTTGATAATCGTAGCATTCTTTAAATCAAAGTTGTAGCTGAATTTATATCTATGTATTAGACAACTTGCTGAGTATCAGGCCCTTTTTGTGTTCATACATACGTCTTTTTAAAAAATTTCTGCTTGATTATCTAATGTATTCAGAAAACATTAAAATATGTCACTTAGCATTTTCCATAATTTACGTAAAACTTTCAGTTAACGTGATGAATATTTATGAGCGTCTATTAAATTTTAAAATTAAAAAAAAATCTATGTTGTAAAATAAAATCTTTCCATTTGTCTTGATAATGTCTATCAGAGGACGAGACGCGTCGGCTAGAATAGATTTTTAGTGACTTTTTCAATTATTCCGTTTGTAAAAATTGTCCGTAATTGACTCATATGCAATGGGTTGGGTCCTGATCTGGCATCTCGTCTAAAGTCAACGGCTCCCCTCTGTCTTCAAGTATTTTCATGACAATTGCTCCGACGAGCTACTTTCGCTGGTTCCCAAACTGCATGAATTTAAACGTCTTACTAAGCTGGCATCTCGCTCTCACCCTTTCACTGTTAAATGTAGCCATCCCTTCTACTCCGATAGCTTCATGTCTCGCACTTCCCGTCTGTAGAAAACCCTTCCTCTTACTTCCTTCACTGACAGTTATAGTCTTCAAATATTAAAATGTAATGTCAATCGACATCTTCTGTTGCCTTGATCGAGTTCCCCGTCCTTCTCTTTATCCTTTCAAAATAGGGAAATATTGTTTTTATTGTTGTGTTGACGGATTCAACTATTTTCTTTTGATTTCTTGATACAGTTGTGTACGTTTGCTTGGTAGATAAGTAATTCTGTTAGTGTTAAGGGATCTACCCTTTTTACACAAATGGACTCAGCCGAGGTATACATACACTACTACCAGTGAATACCCGGACAGTTTGTAATAGAGAAGGGTAGCACAAGAGTCACAGTTATCGAGCTCGTAGACTCAGGAGTCATCCGCGATAATTCAATACCAAGACTGTATATATATTATTGCTACTAACCCGCATTCCTATATCTACTAACCCGTATTACCAGTTTGTATCTTTACGATAATACATTTATTTTTCCTTATCCATTCCTGGCGTTTCTATTCATTGATATCGGATTCATCCCGGAATCCACAACAGTTAGGAAAGGTGAAATTAACAGAATTACAACTCTCCCAAGCAAACGTACACAACTGTATCAGGAAATCAAAAGAAAATAGTTGAATCCGTCAACACAACAATAATAACAATATTTCCACACGTGACAGTAATTGACGTAATTTTCAGTTGACAATATGAATACAATAGCGTTTTCTAAATTCTTCTAGTTTCTAAGGGCATTTTGTTTTGTTGTTAATAGTTACTTTGTTTTTAATAAATTCATTTCGTTTTTACCTTGATAATGTCCACATTGGAGGAAACGCGTCGGCTAATATTAGTTTCCCTATTGTCTTTTACATTTATAAATATTGTCTTTTTCTACAGGTCAACTCTGAGAAATTTTTCATATATATATATATATATATATATATATATATATATATATATATACAGAGAGAGAGAGAGAGAGAGAGAGAGAGAGAGAGTTAATGAGAGAGAGAATAAAATACGGGTAAAGAATACAAACTGGGGAAAAATCATAAAAATATATGTGGAGGTAATGAAAAGTTCTCAGTTCAACCATGAAGCCCTTTCAACATGAATTCTCTAAACTTATTTCGTTGTTTGTTCAGATTTTCGAAAATGGGTCAGACTGGGAACTTTTTCAGCACCCCCGCTCGGTAGGAAGAAAGAACATTGTTAAAGCAGTTGGGGGGGGGGACGGGAAGAAGGAAGTGAAGGATATTGACAGAGGAAGAATTTTCAAAAGGAAAGAAATATTTCAAGAAAATATCTGAACGAAGGAAAGTCTAGAAGAAAAAGAAAAAAAACAAAAAAAAAAATAAATGAATGAAAATAAATTGATAGAGAAAATCGGATGAAGATAACAATAACAACTCCCCATCTCAGAAAATACCCAAGACAAAAAAACCCCCTAAAAACAAAAACCCATCATCGACAGAAAAGAAGAAGAGTAAAAAAAAAAAACAAAAAAAAAAACAACTGTCAAGACATTATTGAATGAATGAATAAATAAACAAATAAATTATTAAATAAAAAGAAAAAAAACAGGAAAAGAAAGAAAGAATGAAAGAAGACGTTTGGAAAACAAAACCTGCCATGTTATTTTGGAAGCTTATTGTGAGGAAGCATTTTGTTAAAAGGGAAATAAATCTCCTCGCAATTCCAGTTCTAAATATAGCGAAAAAAGATCATCGACGGGAACTAATAAAAAAAAACAAATAATTTATTTATTTATTTTCTTATTTATTTATTTTATAGCTTTGTTTTTATTTATTTTCTTATTTATTTATTTATTTTATAGCTTTGTTTTTATTTATTTTCTTATTTATTTATTTTATAGCTTTGTTTTTATTTATTTTCTTATTTATTTATTTATTTTATAGCTTTGTTTTTATTTATTTTCTTATTTATTTATTTATTTTATAGCTTTGTTTTTATTTATTTTCTTATTTATTTATTTAGCTTCGTTTTTATTCATTAACATTTTTTCGGAAGACAGGTTTAATCAAATGCCGTAAACAGGAGACGTGTGACACTTTCGAGGCATATACAGGTTGATTGAAAAGTAACTCCCTATTTTGTGTATGAACGGCCAGCCCGGAGTCCTGACTCAACACCCAGTGATTTTTTTTTTGAGTTGGTTAAACGAGGAAGTCTTCTATAACAAACCAGAATAAAATCATCCTTGATAATGGCTAAACGTATAGCCGAAAGCGCTCGGAATTACAGAACATTTTGACAGTTTCTACACATTCTGTGTCCAGAAAAGAAAACACTAGTTCGAACACAAAAACATTAAATAAAAAGCTTAATTCTAGTACCTTGTCTGTCGTTTTTAATGAATCATGTATAAATGAAGAATTTCTGCCTAAATATAAAACTATATATATATATATATATATATATATATATATATATATATATATGTATGACAGAAATATTTATATTTACAATATTTATATTTACAACCGCTCTATCTCTGATATTGAGCACCTTATCCCATAAATATAGCAAATCTTAAGTGTATATTTCTTCATATATATACAGGGTGTCCATAAAGTTCGAGTGCACTTTAAAAAATTTATAACTTTTATTTGTATTTGCGATAGAAATAATTTGTAAAAACGTATTAGAAAGAAGTAAATCTATATTTTTAAAGGTTTTATTGAAATTTTATTTAAGTTTCCACATGTCCTCCATCATTAGCAATACAAAGGGTAATACGATTTTGCAGTTCACGGAAAACATTTGCTAACTGATTTACAGCAATGTCTGAAATCACATTAGTTATTTTAGCTATATTTAAAACTAGGTACATTAAACTTTATAACATTTTTTTACAGATTATTTCTATCGCAAATACAAATAAATTTATAATTTTTTAAAAGTGCACACGACCTTTATGGACACGTTGCATATATATATATATATATATATATATATATATATATATATATATATATATATATATATATATATATATATATATATATAATTCTTCGCTACACAGGAAATACCATATTTCGAAATTCGCTTGAAGATGAAACGGAACTAATGCTTTTAATTTAATTATATAATTAAATTAATAGTATTAGTTCTGTTTTTAGCTTCGTTTTTTGAAACATGGTAATTCCTGTGTAGCGAAGAAACCATATTTTAAATCAGTTAATGTATAATATATATATATATATATATATATATATATATATATATATATATATATATATATATATATATATAAAGAATTTTGATTAGAAAGAAAATGTCCCTATCATTTTTTATTGTTTTATATTACATTTCCTAAATTTCGGATAAAGTATTGAGTCATGTGCTCGAAGTTGTGGATAACCTATCCAAAATCTATATTTTGTTATTTTTATTGTTCAAGTACTTTAGACTTCGTTTGAGTGCAACTTTCCCTTTACATATGGAACATGGAGGAAATATGGATGGTTCGGTTCCGTGGATGTGGACACAAAACGAAATAGTAAGCTTTTGATAATAAGAAGGATAGATATTGAACAAACCGTAACTTGAAGATTATAGTTTTAATGGAAGTAAAAACATTAAGTTCTTGAAAAAGAAAAAACTGTCTGTCGAGAACAGTTTCCTTATATTTAGAACATAGAGAGAAAGAGACGTATTCAGCTTTTAGTGACGTGGTCGCTTTATCCAAAGTGGTACCCATGGCACGTACCCTTCTTGGCCTAGCGAAGATACGACACTGTTTGCATTAACATTCTCAATACTTACGTGTTTTGTTTTCCTGGAAACGGTATTAAGAATATATTTCAAAAAATATTTTTTTCAATTCCTAAGATGAGATTAAATTTAGTTTGGCGTTGGACAGAAAAATATAGTCTTTTATTTATGTATTATTATTCTCGAGTATTTTTCTACCTGTGTTATTTATAATATAGCCAAACAATAATAAATTTATGTATACTTATCTTGTTTATTAATAGCAATGAGGGTTACTGCGTAAAATGCTATTTAAATACCGGACGACACTCAGATGTGACAAACATCCAAAAACGGCAAAAGAATGTAATATATATATATATATATATATATATATATATATATATATATATATATATATTATGAAGAGATTATCATACATTGAATCAATTAGTAATATTAATGCAATTAATGGCGAATAATTTTATATTATAAAAAGATAATCATGCAATTCAATGTATGATTGTCTCTTTATAATATGCTGCCAAATATAATACGTTTATACACACACACACACACACACACACACATATATATATATATATACATATATATATATATATATATATATATATATATATATATATATATATATATATAATACAGACAATCCTTAAAAATACATTCGTTTATTATTATTATTATTGTTGTTGTTGTTGTATTGCTCTCTTTCTTACATTGAGCTCTCTTTGGATTCATGTCCTCCTTGGAATTATCCCTACCAATTACCAACGGATATATATATATATATATATATATATATATATATATATATATATATATATATATATATATACATATATATATATATATATATATATATATATATACACCCCTCTCTCAAAAATGGAGGCAGTTTTAATATACTAAACCAGGACAAAACTCCATTTAAACGTATGTGCGCAAAACCTTCGTTTTTGACTTATTAATGCAATACCGTAATCCGGAGAATGATTGAACATTAGTTTACGACAGTTTCTATTAATTTACGACAGTTTGTATCAGTTTCCGACAGTTTAGTTCTAATAAATTGAGATTATGTAATAAAATAATTTCCAAATGTCTTTTCTATTACTAGCACGTATTTATGTGAAACTTATCTACAGAACTTTCTTATTTTGCTTAAATTTATTTACTTTTGGAATTATCCCTCACAATTATCAACCGAAATTATATATATATATATATATATATATATATATATATATATATATATATATATATATATATATATATATATATATATGCAGGGTGTCCATAAAATATCTTTACAATTGAACAGACAAATACATAGAAATTGTTACAAAATGAGGAGTAGATATTGAAGTTTTTTTAACTAATTTAATACATCTCTTTCTGAACACCATTTCTTGCCATCTCTCTCTCTCTCTCTCTCTCTCTATATATATATATATATATATATATATATATATATATTGATGCATGTTTCATTAAATAATATAGACAAGTTTTGTCTATTTATTTTAAGTAAGTTCCTTTCATATTGTCTGATAAGCTTGATACTGATGAGTGATATCTGGTGAGCGACGAGGCCAGGGAAAATAGGGCATCTCTTGCACTCCACCAATATATTACTCTTCAAATGAAATTGAATTGAGTTCTAGGAGCCGCTGGCGGTATTTCGTATAAAGAAAAACGTTAAAATTGCCTTCCTTTCATGTCGTGCGACGATGGACTAGAGGCAAGAGATCAGACTGATGTTGGGTTTCGAACCCGGCTTGAAGCAATCGGACGTCTAGCCACACTGAGGAGCTGTGATACAGCGAAATAATCTATGGATGACTAATATTTCGAAACTAGTTTATTGAATATTTTATTGTATCGAAATTATAGATAACCTGCCTGAATGCGTCTGTTGTTTTGTTCAAGTTCACTCGACAGTCTCAGTCATTTTCAAGAGCTGTGTAGTGCCTGAAGATTTATTTGCGAAGATACAAATTGTGGCACAAGGCCGAAAAAAGGGGAGGGGAAAGGCTGGTCTTAACTAACTATCCTATACCTAGCTAATCAGATTCGCGACCCATTCATCCATTACAATTGACACATTCACCACAAGAATTCGTCCGTCACCATTCAATCCTCCATACACCATAATACCACATCCTCACCAGGGGGGACCTACAAAAAACCTGATGATAATAGAATACATAAAATTCTAATCATGAAAAGATGAAAGGGGAGTGAGATGAACCCCATAACAAACTAAAATTCAACAAATTTTTAAACTAAACATAATTTATGTTAGTAGGGCCCGTCCAACCCTCAAAATAGAGAGGCCGCTGTATTCTGCCCAGAGGACAAAATCAAGAAGCACTCTCGTTAAGGGAGTGGGAAAGAGATAAAATAACTTGGACATAGGGAAATAAAAGGCTGATCCAGTTGAGATGAAAAGGAGGAGCAGTGTAGTGCCTGTGTGGTAGGTAGAATTCCTTTGCCTACATTCTTTGGAAACCTGAAAGTTTGAAATAGTCTCTGGTGACGTTATGTGTAAGGTTATTCTTTTAACCTAGGGAAGGTTACTGAACAGAATAATCACACAAAGGTTGGTAATGAACGATAATACTTAGGACAAGAACAACGCATATAAGATTCGCCAGCGACGCGCAGGAGAAGTGAGTCAAGTAAATTCCACAATGAATCTCCAACTGCAGACCAACATACAGTATTTACTATTGTATTTATGGGAATGGGGACATAACCTTTATCGTCCGTAGTTATGCTACAACTATATATATATATATATATATATATATATATATATATATATTGGAAAATATAGAACGAAACGGCCGTCCAGTACTTTCTACATTCTGTTGAGGTTTCGTCTAGACTCGATGAATCACTTAATTATGATTATCTCAAATCCTCCTCATAATTTCTATCACTGATATATATATATATATATATATATATATATATATATATATGAACATTTCCTTTTATGAAACAATGCACACACACACATATATATATATATATATATATATATATATATATATATATATATATATATATATATATATATATATATACGTTCAACCGCTACCCACTAACCTCGACGACCTTAAACATCGAATAAACAACAGCGATCAAATCACTGGATCGTGATATGAAAATACGCATCCGAGAAGAATTCTCTTATCGCATGGATGTTGCCCTTGGTGCAGGTGGAGGCCATATTGAACATTTGTAAGATAGGAAGTAAAAGTTGATTGTGAGTAGAAGAATTGTGACTCGGCTGCAGTCTATTTCTATTGATTTTACTTATCAAAATATTACGCTCTTTGAATAACCCTATATATATATATATATATATATATATATATATATATATATATATATATATATATGTATATATATATATATATATCCGATGCGATGACAACGAAAGTAATATATAAATTCCAACGTTCGCAGCGTTAATTCAAAAAAGACCTCGATACAGATAGTAGAGCGATAATTATTTATTTATTATAATTCTATCATATTCTGTAGACATACTAAGGATTTAACACTACAATCTTGCTAAATTCCCAATTCCATAACTACGAAACTTTTATAATTATATATCCACAAAAAACGTTCTTCTGATTACAAAATAAATAGTGATAACCCCAACATAAAGAATTGCAATCCAACTTTAGAAATCTCATAGAAAAACCAAAAAATAACACTCCCAATTATTACAAAAGATAACTCGAAAATCTTTTTACCTACTCAAATGTAATATTATCCCCTATCGCTATCTTCCCTCCCCTACCTCTCAAACTTAGGACGCTTGTAAGTTGACGTGCCTAAACTTTTACCGATGTTTATCAACGAAAAAATATCCACACACCAATCAACATTAACCACCCGGTCCACCCACCACCAAACTGCTATCAACAACCACTATTGTTTCACTCAGATACTTTATGTATATTTTGTATGTACATTTTTCTTCTCCAAAAAATGGAAAATAGGAAGTGACGTTTTACATCCGGGCTTGCCTACAAACAGGATCGTTCATAACCATTTTCGACCCTCACCCGTAGATGTGCAGTTAAAAGTCACTGAAACCAAGTTGCATCTTTGTTGTGAGTAAAATGGTTTTGTCTATATGATAAAATTATAATATATATATATATATATATATATATATATATATATATATATATATATATAAGCAGCTGAAGTCATGTGAAGATCGCGTGAGCGTGAAATTCGTGTTATGACTACGGTCATCCTTTCATAGGATGTGTTTTTGTTTTTTGTTCGGTCTAGACAATCTAGGCTTTGAGCACTTCACTGAGTAGCTAAGTTTGCTTTTAGGCCATTCTTTCTCTTTGTCCGTTGTTTTTTGTTTTTTTTTCGTACGTTAGGTCTTCCTCAAACTAGAATTGTTTACGCTAATGTTGCGAATTTTAAATTTATATATATTTTTTAATGTTTTGGGGATACAATCTAGCCAATTGCATTTAAATTCTTTTTGATTTTCAACATCTTTTTTTTATTATTATTCTAAACATTTTCGTCTTGGTGAAATTATTTTCTCTTTTAATTAAAGCAGCCTTGGTTTATGTCAAAATTTTGGTCAATCTCGTTACGGTAAGTACCAAATGTGCTTAATGAAACGCAGCCGGCGACAACTTTTCCCACTTTGTTATACATCTTTCCTTCAAAACTCTTCTTGATATATAAAGGTTTATATATATATATATATATATATATATATATATATATATATATATATATATATATATATATATATAAAGACACATTTTTGGCCGTGTTCATAGTTAATATTATTGATTGTTAGACAGACAGATCGATCAAGAGATAGATAGAAAGACAGATAATGTACATACTGAGATAGATAGATAGATAGATAATGAATACACTTAGATAGATAGATAGATAGATAGTGAGGTAATGAATACACTGTGGTAGATAAATAAATAGATATATAGATGGATAAATAGATAGACAATGAACAGAGATAGATAGATAGATAGATAGATAGATAGATAGATAGATAGATAATGAATACACTGTGGTAGATAAATAAATAAATATATAGATGGATAAATAGATAGACAATGAACTGAGATAGATAGATAGATAGATAGATAATGAATACACTTAGATAGATAGATAGATAGATAGATGCTCGTCAAAAGATTTTGTATTTTAAAAGACTATTTTTCAGGTTTTAATTTTGTTTTTTTAATTTTTTTATACCATTCTTTTTTTTCCCTGTTTTAAGTTTAATTTCTTCTCCCGCAATTAATCAATGTCTTGTCTTGTCTTCAGCTCACTGTAGGCACCACCCTCTGCCTCCCCTCCCCCATTGATTTCTAAACCGAAAGAAAATTGTCGTGTAAACGTTTTTCTTTAGCGAATGACGGCGTTTTTCATTTTTTTTTTTGTTTTAGTTTTTAATTTGCGGCTTTATTTTTTAGTTTGTTTTTTTTTTTAGTTTTTTTTTCTCTTTACTTTTCTTTCTTTCTTTCTTTCTTTCTTTGTTTTTGCATTTTTATTTTGTTGTCAGGCGTGTGCTTTCTAACTCGATTCATGACACATGACGTCGTTATAAGCATTCGTTGACTGTGCAGCTCGGGAACCTGCGACAGGTGACACTCAGTCCCACTGACAGCAACATCTACCCCCCGCCCCCGTCCACCGCCACCGTCAAACAATTCACGTATTTCTTCTTCCTAAACGCTCCGCCATCTTCATTTCTAGAAAGCCGTCATCTTCAGATTGATTCGAATTCCTGATTCGTTGTTGAGATCCAATCTCTTGAAATACATTTCTTTCATATTTTTTCTTGCTTATTTTCAACTCTTCCTCTTATTCTTCCTTCTCCTTCTCTTCTTCTTCTTTTCCTTTTTCTTTTTCCTTTTCTTCCTCTTTTTCTTCTTAGTCTTCTTCTTCCTCCTTCTCTTCTTTTTCTTCTTCCTCTTCTCCTTTTTCCCTCCTTTTCTTCTTTTTCTTCTTCTTTTTCTTTTTCCTCCTCTTCTTTTCCACTTCTTCTTCTTCCTTTCCTCTTCTTTCTCTTCTTCTTCGTTTTCATCTTTTTCTTCTTTTTCCTCCTCCTCTTCTTTTTCTTCATCTTTTTCTTCCTCTTCTTTTTCCTCTTCTTATTTTTTTAATTCTTTTTCTTCTTCTTCGTCGTGGTCTTCTTCTTTTTCTTCTTCTTCCTCCGCTTTTTCCTCCTGTTTCTTCTTTCTCCTCTTCTTCTTCTTCTTCTTCTTCTTCTTCTTCCACTTTTCCTCTTCCTCTTTTTCTTCTTCCTCCTTCCTCTCTTCTTCTTCTTCTTCTTCCTTCTCCTCCTCTTCTTTTTTCCTCTTCTTCTTCCTCTTCTTCTTCCTCCGCTTTTTCCTCCTGTTTCTTCTTCCTCCCCTTCTTTTCCTGCTACTTCTTCTTCTTCTTCCTCCTCTTTTTTTCTCTTTTAGTTTTACTTCGTTGTTACCCATTTTCTTTCTTTCTTTTTCCCCTCATTCTCAATTATGAATAATCATTTATTACTCCGCGCTATAATAATGTAGTCAGCACCCGCTTGTGTCCGAACATCGGAATCGTCATCCTCTCTCACCCTGTTGCCTCATCCCCACAACATCCCTAATGGCTGTGGCGGAGATGGCTGTAAAGGCCTAGCCTACTCCTTAAGAATCGTGAGCAGATGTCACAGACTAGTATTGGTGGTGCACGCACCTGGGCGAGAAGGGGCCTCCCGATTCTCTTCATATTGACGGATGAACACGAAAGTCTCCGTCCCCTCCTCGGATGGTCCTACGCTAAGAGAACCGATTACAGTTTCCCAGGTCTCAGGGCCGATGTTGGCCTACGTCAGGTATGTCTTCAACGGATCCTTAAAGCGTCGATTTGGGCTTCGGCTGGTTGACGCTAGTTAGTTCTCCAAACAGGATGATACGAAAGAGGCCTTGACGACAGGATCAAAGCGGCTCACACTGCGTACAGAACACCCTCGCACTGGGTCTTCAGCAATCACGGTCTCAATATAAGAAGCAGAATCATAGTCTTCTGGGCTGTTGTCCTCTCCACCCTTCTTGCGAGGCCTGCGGGACATCAAACGTCTGGAGCGGTTCCAGCAAACGAAGCTCCGAAAAATCCTTCGTATCAGTTGTAAGGACAGCATCGCCAACAATAATTTCCTTTCTCGAACATCTCTCCCCACTATCGAGGCTACCATTCTTCAACATCGCCCACTGTGCGGGTCACGTGTCCAGAATGCGTCCCCACCTCGCTATAAAACATTATCATTGTCATATTAATGTCTGTCCCATCAGGCCTCATTGGCTTGTGCATTTAAATTCTAGTCGCTTTTCCTTTTCTCAGTGGATCTCCCTAATTTTGCGTTAATTTTGAACGAATTCAGAACTGTAGGATGTGACTCCCTTCAGATGAAAAATAGTCTCAGAATCGACTTTGTACTGTGTCCATTAGAGAAGCCAGGCGCATCAGAGTGTGGAACTGTCAGATGATCTTCAAGCCGTCAGGTGCAGATCCGCGCAAACGTTAGATATTAACGGTTGGCTTCGACATGTAAACACCTTTGCGCCACAGTTGTGCACACGTGGGACAATGTTAGGAATATATATATATATATATATATATATATATATATATATATATATATATATATATATATATATATAACAAAAAAACCAAGAAGAGAGTTTTCCACATCTCCGTGAGAATGGAGAATCCATGTTTGGAGAAAGCTCAAAAGATACACACCTACCTATCGATAGCAATGCCACCTTTCTTTTTCTATTTTTTTTCTTTTTTTTTTTTAAGTATTTCACCCCAAGCAAGACGGGGGTGCCACTAGCACACAAGTTACAGAGAGTGGGGACAAGAGTTTACTATTCGAGCGAATATTATCGAGTAAGTACTATCAGTGCGAGTGTTATTCGAAGGCGTCTGACACCAGTATAGTTCAACGGCGTTACTATAGTTGTATCTGCGATTACAAAGTCTCTACTACAACGAGCATTACGAAAGTGACAACGAGTATTCGTTGACATGACAAAAGTGGCAACGAGTGTTCGTTGATACCACAAAAAGGTATACGATAACCTGTGCCAAAACTACATATGGTCACGCCACTTACCTGTATATTCCGACACTAACTATAATATATTTCTATACAACAAATAACCTACAACACAAACTGGTAGTATCTGTCTATATTTCTGAGCTGAGGTATTATGTACACTATTTACATTATTCGGACTATTATCCTCATCTTTGTTGCCATATTTATTACAACGTTTCGGCCTTTCAGTATCTGTCTATATTTCTGAGATGAGGTATTATGTACACTATTTACATTATTCGGACTATTGTCCTCATCTTTGTCGCCATATTTATCACAAAGTTTCGGCCTTTCAGTATCTGTCAGTATTTCTGAGATGAGGTATTATGTACACTATTTACATTATTCGGACTATTATCCTCATCTTTGTAGCCATATTTATTACAACGTTTTGCCCTTTCAGTATCTGTCTATATTTCTGAGATGAGGTATTATGTACACTATTTACATTATTCGGACTATTGTCATCATCTTTGTCGCCATATTCATTACAACGTTTCAGCTGTTGTACGCTCCGGCCTTTTTCAGGTGGTTGGAATATCGAATTGAACCCTTTATTTCGCTCACTGGGGTAGACTGTTCTAGTTCCACGTGCCATGTTTAATGGATGTCAGTTATCAGTTATCTCCTGTTAATTGCCCTCTCCAAGTTCTCCACTGCCTTAACCGGGTATTGAACTCACACTCTTTGGGTCCTGTCACTGGATCTAACTAACGCCTTTACCCACTTTGCCATAAAGTGTGAGTTCTTTCTTGCTTCTCTTCAATCTTTTCTTTCTTTCCTTCTTTCTTTTCATTCTCGTCTTTCTTTTCTTTCGCTTCTTTCCTTCCTTCATTTTTCTACCCATCTTTCTTTTCATTCGCTTCACCCTTTCTTTCTATTCTTCTCTTTCTTTCTTTTCATTCTTTTCTTTCTTTTCGTTCACTTCTTTTTTTTCTTTCCTTCTTTCTTCCTATCTTTCTTTTCATTATCATCGTTTTTCTTTCTTTTCATTATTTCTTTTAATTCTTTCTTTTTTCTATTCTCTTCTTTTTTCTTTCTTTTCTTTCTCTTCTTTCTTTCTTTCTTTCTTTCTTTCTTCTCATCTTTCTTTTCATTGTCTTCATCTTTTCTTTCTTTCTTTTCTTTCTTTCTTTCTTTCTTTCTTTTCCTTCACTTCATTCTTTCTTTCTTTCCATTCTTTTCATTCGTTCTTTTCTTTCTTTTTCTTTCCTTCTTTTCATTCTTTCGTTCTTTCTTTATATTCACTTCATTTTCTTCCCTTCATTCTTTTCTTTCTTTCTTTTCATTCTTTTCTTCGTTCCCTTTGATTCTCTTTTTTCTTCTTTCTTTTCTTTTTTCTTTTCATTCTTTTCTTTCTTTTCATTCTCTTCCTTCTTTTTTTCATTTTCTATTATTCCTTTCATTCTCTTCTTTCTTACTTTCTTTCTTTCACTCTTTCTTTTCCTCTTCCTTTGACATTTTTACTCTATCTTTCTCGTCGCCTTCCATCTGTTTTTCATTTCTTCTTCACTTTCCTCTCTTACCTTTTCTTTCTCCATCTTTTTCACTTTTCTCTTTCGCTTGTTTCCTTCATCGCTGTCATTCGTTTTATTTTCCAGCTCCATTCTTTGTCTTCAACTCCGACCTTTGTCTTCATCTTCGATGATCACCGTAAAAACCTGTCACCCTTTTTCCGGTTTCGTTCGTCGTTGTCAAAATACGCCCCCCTGTCGTCTTTCTTTTTTCCTTTTTTTTATTATTTATAACCAACCATAACCTCAGATACTTAATACTGTTTTAAAAACCAATATAGTGATTTAGATCAAATTTCGCATCTCACCACAAAAAAAAAAAAAAGAAAAGATTAAAATAAAAATTGAAGCGAAAGGAAATAACTGGAATAGAAAAAAAAGTAAAATTTATTTGCCTACACCCCAACCTGATCGAAAGAAAACAAACAAACAAACAGGGGTAAAAGATCCACTAAATAAATATAAGCGACAACAAATATTCAAGCAAGTCGAAACACAAAATGAAACGAAAATTGTTTCAAAACAATTTGGTACGTTTTTTTTTTTTTTTTTTTTTGTTTTTTGGGGTTTTTTTTTTAGGGGGGTTGTTTACAATCAGCTGGGGTTTCATTTTCTATTTGTGAATAAACTCAAGCACCATTTTTAGTTACCCTTACCCGACAAAAGACCGAAGCAAGTATTTTCAGAGGAAATTTTTTGGTCTTATAAATTCATCGCAATGTTATTTCTTTCATCGTTATTCAGTCATACCTTCCAGCTTTTAACGACCGAGCCCCAACTTTCAGCTAATTTGTGTATTTTGTTCCGTTACACCTGTATGTATGTTGCATTTTTCTATAACCTAATTTAGAAATATAAATTCGTAGCTTCATTATTTAAGTATTTTACCCTGGTTATTCTATAGGGAAGGGACAACTCAAAACCACCGACTCAACACCACCGACTCTAATAAAGTAAATCATAATGTTGGTTAGTTGGTCAGTTGTCTTGTTTTATAGCATATCAACCTCATTTAATGCCAACAAAATTTGAAATAAATTCATCGCGATAGTTTGGTAAAAAAAGGTGTGTATGTATACATATATATTTGAACCATTTTTCAATTACTCATATTTTTTAATACAATTAAACTTCTTTTAGGAAATTTACAATCTTGGATGGTTTTATTTTCGTAAAAAGTTTTTTTTAAATTACTCACTTGGATTGGTTTGGTTTGTTTTATGGCATATTAACCTCATTGGGTTATTTCATGCCGACAACTTTTTTTCCTGGTAATATTTTGTTTTTCAAAAATCTATTTCTGGTAATATTAATTTCAAAAACGTATTGCTGGTAATATATTTTTTTTAAAAAACGTATTGCTGGCAATAGATTTTTTCTTCAAATATTTATTTCTGTTAGTCATTTTTTTACAAAGTATTTCTGGTATTAAAGCCTATTTTTACATTTTTATAATGCTTTTTACCCCCGTTTCTAGGTTAACTATTTGCCCATAGATAGGGCCCTAACAGGTGCTACCACCCTGTGTTAGGGTGGACCTGGGAACGCCAGAAATTAAAAAGGGGTTCCACGCTCCTCAAAATCTCCTGATCAGAGGCTTTGCTGTTGGGCGTAGTTTATCGTCTTACCCAGGAGGCAAATCATAAAGAAATTTATTTTTTAATCAAGTAAATATATTTACTAATTATGGTTTTAATACTTAATAAATTACTGTTGTTGTTCTGGTGGTGAGTCGCCTCGGTTCTGAGTTGTCCCGGCGGTGGTGTTGTCCTGCACCCTTAATATATGGCCTTATAAAAGATTTTACGTGCACTTTCTCAGAAACTCCATATGAAATTACCCCTCTGTACCATCATAGACTCCTATAAACTATAGGGCCAGCTAGTAATGGTTGCTCTTTTTTCTGTAGCATGTAGCTCTTACGGTGGAAGTGGGGGTCTCCTCTGATATTTAAATCATAGAGGGAGAAGAGATGAGCACATAGGCCATTTTAATATACACATATATATACACACACATATCTGTACATATATATATATATATATATATATATATATATATATATATATATATATATATATATATATATATAACACATATATATACACACATATATATATGCATATACATATATATATAAGCATATATATATGTAATACATACATACATATATATAAATGTATATATATATGTTTACATAAACATATATATGTGTGTTTGCGGATACACGTGTTTGAGTAGACGTCCTGTGTTTTTTTTGTTTTTTTTACAGTGTGGATCACAACGAACAACGTGTGCATTCGAGAGTTTTAAAGAAAACGTACCCAAAAGCATGCGACCCTCGTTGAATGAAAATATACTGCCTAATACAAATATAGTTGGGTTTGGTTTGGTTTATTTTACGGCATATCAACCTCAGTGGATTATTTAATGCTGGTAATATTTTTTTTCTTCCTAAAATGTATTGCTAGTAATAATATTTTCCTTATAAATTCATTACTGGCAACAATTTTTGACAAAAATGTATTGCTAGTATTAAAACCAATTTATAAACTTTCGTAGTGTTTTGACCCCAGATAGGGGGTTAACTATTCGCCCATAACTTGAACCGTAACAGGTGCTACCACCCCAGGTCAGGATGGACCGGGGAACACCAGCAATTAATAGGTGGTTCCACGCTCCTCAAAATCTCCTGATCAGAGGCCTTTCTGTCGGATATAGTTTATCGTCTTACTCAGGACGCGGATGTAGTATTGTCATCCCAGGACGAAATATATATATATATATATATATATATATATATATATTCTTTCTTCCCTAAAATATTTTATCTCTTCATCGCTAGTTCTGGTGACACCGATGAAAAACAGGTGGAGGTGAGATTATTCGGACTATTGACCTCAACTTTGTCGGCATATTTATTACAACGTTTCGACCATTGTACGCTCGAGCCTTCTTCAGGTGGTTGGAATGTCGAACTGAGCCCTCAAAGACACATGGCACGGTGGATAAAGGCGTTAGTTAGATCCAGTGACAGGACCCAAAAAGTGTGAGTTCAATATCCGGTTAAGGCAGTGGAGAACTTTCAGAGGGAAATTAACAGGAGATAACTGATAACTGACATCCTTTAAACATGGCACGTGGAACTAGAACAGTCTGCCCCAGTGAGCGAAATAAAGGGTTCTCTTCGACATTCCAACCACCTGAAAAAGGCCGGAGCGTACAACGGCCGATACGTTGTAATAAATATGGCGACAAAGATGAGGACAGTAGTCCGAATAATGTAAATAATGTACATAAAACCTCATCTCAGAAATATAGACAGATATTAAGTGTATGACAGAATTCTTGACCATCAGAAAAAGAGATAACTTAAGGTGTGCACTATATGCTGGGAGTGTCAAAATCAAGCGGGCTCTAAAATCTATCTGGTTAGTAATCTAACAGATGACACAGTAGGTGACGAAGATTAGCGAAAGATGTCTTTCAGAAACTAAGCAACATCTTTAGAAGAAAAGAGTACTGAAAATCTAAGCAATATTAAATCTCCTATACATTAGAGAATACTGAACTGAACTTTTTGGAACAGACTCCCAAGAGGATGCTTCCCCTATCGTTACTCATCGTGTCTAGAGTCAGCCGTTATCTTTCTTTATTGCTGCCTTTTACCTTTATACAACAACCTAATTCAGTGACTCTCTACTTTGAGTGGCCATCGAGCCATGTATTGGCTGAACATTTAGTAAAGAAGACTTGAAGCGACAGAGATGTGGTTCACACAATGCGTGCTACAAATACCATGGAGATAACATTTGAGCAACGAGGGAGTTTTAGGGACAATAGGAACTGAAAGGAAGCCGATTTTTGCCATCAGGATGAGAGCGTTAAAATTTCCGGGATAGATAACGAAGAAAGAAGGCGCAGAGAATTTAACACTTACAAAAAACACCCACCCAGTCTCGATAGCGGCCAAAAGCATCGCTGCGTCCTTGTAGGTAACGAATCATTTTCCACTCAACAACCCGTTTCCCACTAACGAAAAGAGGCGAGCGTCTCACTATCGCTATGTCCGTGGAAAGCGTTCAGACGAACTACATTTCTTAGTTCCTTCACTTTTAATTTACTCCTGGAAATAGCGATAGAGCTGTGGGTTACTTGCGACGTTTCGTCTCTGATAAGAACGCTGAGTCGCTTTTGGATACGATCGTGACTGGAAAGTAAGGACTGGGCAGCTCCTGCCATATATGGCTGCAATACTCCATTTTAGGCCGGATCTGGCTCTTCTAAACGTAGAGAATAGCATTTTTTTGTTTTGTTTTGTTTTTTTTTGGTTTGGATTTTGTTTTACGGCATATCAATCTCAATGGGTTATATAATGCCGACAACATTTTTTATTGCTGGTAATGTCTTTCTTCAAAAATCTATTTCTGGGAATATTTTTTCTTGAAGAAATCTATGGCTGGTCATAATTACTTCAAAGAATGTATAGCTGTTTTTATTGCTGGTACTTTTTTTTTAAGTATTGCTGATAATAATTTTTCCTTCAAAAATTATTGCTGGTAATAATTTTTTTTATTAGAATGTATTTCTGGTATTAAAAAATATTTTTACACACGTTTGGGTGTTAAATATTTGCCCATAGCTGGGACCCTAACAGGTGCTACCACCCCTGGGAAAACCAGCAATTAAGAGGTGGTTCTACGCTCCTCAAAGCCTCCTGATCAGAGGCCTTGCTGTTGAACGTAGTTTATCGTCTTACCCAGGACGCGGATGCAGTTTATCGTCTTACCGAGGACGCGGATGTAGTTTATCGTAATGCCCAGGACGCCATGAGGAGTCAGGTACTTACTGGTGCGGTACATGAAACCGACCATTTTTGTCTCCATCTTTAGTTACAGATCGTATGCAGGGGTTCCACTTGTTTAATATGAAGAAATCTGTTATCTGCCCGTAAATTAATTGATTTGAAAAAAGAAATTTCTTTGTCTTTCCCACTCGGCGATAAATGTTGGTTTTTTTTTTTTTTCGAGGCATATTACGATATTTAAAAAATCAATGACTATATTCAGTTCAACTTTTTAAACAAGGAAAAAATAGTGAAACTAAAATAGAATAGAAAAAAAAAACTTTTTTTTTTACGACAGTTCCTGTTTATCGCAGAAATCAGCTACTTTTTTCCCCTTTCCATCTTATTGAGATGTAAACAAAACGATGCTTCTTCTTTGCGCATTGAGATCAACGGGTTTTCGTATTAAGACTCGCATGCCTGTACCCATTGACACAGGCTCTGAGACGAAGGCACTCCACGGTCGATGGACTTAACTAAGAACACAAGTCATCAACGTCTCTGTGGACCTCCGTTTGCCTCAAACACACGCACTTACAGACATTGCAACTAGCCACTAATGGATAGATTGAAAGCGCATTTACGTCACATAATGTTCTGGGAATTAAAGGAAAGAACTAACGCTATGGAGACATCTAGAAAAATATGACTTTTGGTTTCGGGATCATAACTAACCGGCATGTAGAATATTGGCTTGCAAAGATTCGGTATGGGGAAAAGTCATTGGAAAATGAGTCTAGAACACACTAGATAAAAGATAAAAAAAGTTAGCAAACTGGGTGTTTATGTTCGGACTTTGAGGTTAGAATTCTAAAGTTATTTAGTGAAAAGCAATCGACGGCAATGTATTCAGGAACAGACAACTATGTCAAACATATCATAATCTATCAAATAACGGCACTTAGAAAAAAATAGTTAGAAAGCTGGGTGTTTGCGTTTCACGCGCTCTTAATAAAAAAAGAGCAAAGGTGTCGTTTTTTTTTTCATAGCAAAGGGGATTAGCAAAGATCTTAAACGCATCACAGTCTACCAGATGTCGACATTTAGAAAAGATAGGGAAAATGAGCAAGCCAGATGTTTGGGTTTCACGGGCTCTTAATGAAAAAGAACATAGGCTGTATTTATTTATAGCAAAGAAAATTAGCAAAGATCTTAAACACATTCCAATCTACCAGATGTCGAAATTTATAAAAGATAGGGAAATTTAGCAAACTGGATGTTTGGGCTCCACACACTGTTAATGAAAACGAACAAAGAGGTATATTCATAGTAAAGAGAATTAGCAAAGATCTTAAACATATCCCAATCTACCAGATGTCGACATTTATAAAAGATAAAGAAAGTTAGCAAACTGGGTGTTTATGTTCCACACGCCCCTAATAAAAAGAACAAAGTTGTGTTTATTCATCGCGACATGTGTCCTTTCACAATTACAAGAGACCCGTAAACCATTAGGTCGTATAGGTAAGACTCGTACTGCAACAACTTCAGTGCTGATGGTTCCTGGGAATGGTAGCCTGGCGGAGGGGAACCCTTACCAGCATGGTCTGAATTAAGAGTTTTCCTTCTTCTAGACTGCTCCACAACCAAAAATATAACACCCAGGGTGTCCTGTTCTTTACCCATAGCTGGGATGGTATGGGTAAGAGATGGATTCATACCTTTCCTCAACCGCACCAGTCGCAAGACCAGTCGTGTTCATTATATTCACTTAAGCGGAAACAACCTTCGGAATGGTATGAATGCATCTATTGCCCCCCAGCTACGGGTTAATTAGTAGGACTTGTATAAGTAAATCATTAAAATCTCCCTAAAAATTCTTACAATCTAAAAATATTTTCTGGTTTTAAATGACCTTAGAAAAAAATCAATGTATTAAACACATTTTTTCACGACTATGACAGAGTGATTGAAACTGTATTTATTTCACATGACCCTCTGGGAGTTCAAGGAAGGAAATATGGTTTAGGGGTCGTAACTGATTGGTAAGGACTAAACTAGTTAGTAAAGTTTCCGTATGGAGTGAAGTCGTTGGAAGATGAATCCAGACAGGTACGTTCATCGGACTTTACTGGTTAAGCTCTAACGTTATTAGAGAAAAGGAATTGAATCCCAGTAAGCCTTGGGGGAGGACGCCTGTTGGATTGGGCGTTAAGAAATATCTTCAGGGACTTACCCGTTAGGGAGGACTTGGTAAGAGCTTGTGCAGTAACCGTCTATGCCACACCTTATCAAAGGGCATTGAAATGCGATCGTCTTTGAGATGTACTCATTATTTAGAGTCTCACTGATGCTGTGCGTCTTGGGTATGACGATAAACTACATCCGCGTCCTGGGTAAGACGATAAACTACGTCCAACAGCAAGGCCTCTGATCAGGAGGTTTGAGGAGCGTGGAACCACATCTTAATTGCTGGTGTTCCTAGGTCCACTCTGACCCGGGGTGGTAGCACCTGTTAGGGTCCCAGCTATGGGAAAATAGTTAACACCCAAAATTGTGTAAAATAAGTTTTAATAAGAGAAATACTTTGTAATTAAAAAAAATTATTACCAGCAATAATTTTTGAAGGATAAATTATTATCAGCAATACTTTTTAAAAAATACCAGCAATTCAAACAGCTATACATTCTTTTGAAAAAAATATGACCAGCTATAGATTTCTTCAAGGAAAAATATTCCCAGAAATACATTTTTGAAGAAAAACAGATAACCAGCAATAAAAATTTTGTCGGCATTAAATAACCCATTGAGGTTGATATACCGTAAAACAAAAACCAAACCAAAACAAACTGATGCTGTGAGTAATGACAGTATATTAGCAGTGGACCGAGCCGATCGAAATTCGTACTGCTTGTCGCTGAAGAGGTTGTCCCTATTAAGGTTATGAACAACCTTCTTGTTGATTATAGCTTCAAAATGTTACTAATGACACTGAGATATGGATGAATGCTCATCCACATTTTTGACACCTTCTACAGACTTGGAAATGATTGTGCTCTATTAGTCGGGGAATGTCGGGAAGAGGGTGACTTAGCGGTGAATTAGCGGCAAAGATTGTGGAGAAGAGATTTTTCTCGTCTGATAGGAAAGAAATGAACTCAGGATAATGTATGATAGTATGCAATGACACATTGTCTCCCTTGAGAATTTGGCTGCAGATCTTCCAGAACTCCGGGGATTCAGGTTTTTTCTTGCAATTATTGCGAGAGGTTCTTAAGGCAGCAAGGGTTATGGTTAGGTTCCCTATGATAGATATTCTAGTAGTGGTTACGGTAAGTTACGGCTGCAAGACATTGAAGGGTGAAGCAAGGCTGGCTGTACGTTTTTTTACTGTGATTTTTATGGGGTATGAAACACTCCATTCAAAGATAAGAGCGGGAGTTTTGATAAAAATAAAATACATCAATTCCTTATATATATATATATATATATATATATATATATATATATATATATATATATATATATATATATATATATATATATATGGGGCATTGGATTTCATTTATATGTAATTTATTTATATATGTTCTGTAATAAATACATTGTGCTCTCTTTCTGGATCAGTTTTAATATTTATATTATTTGGATTCTCTTGGATTATTTACCCACGGTTTTTTACCTATATATATATATATATATATATATATATATATATATATATATATATATATATATATATATATATATATGTATGTATGTATGTATACCGCTGGTAACAGCAAAATTGTCCAGCCCCACAAATGTTTAATATCTAAAAAACCACAAAATTAATTCAGTTTATTTTTTTCTGGTTTTCAGATAGGACGTTTAGCCATCTTGACATCATTTGAGAACTGGCTAATATCGTTTGGCGTGCCAATGAACAATGGTGAGAGGAAAAAGATCATTCAGGCCTTCAATAATGGTACCAACATTCGCACTCTGACTTTCATCTTCAAAGTCCATTCAGGGAACATCAAAAGATTGGTGAATAAGTTTAAAAAAGAGCGTCTAGTCTCGAGGAAAACTGGATCAGGAGGTCACAACAGCAAGAGGGGACTTCATTTCAAACGTAAAGCTAATTAATTTAGATCAATTAGAAAAGATCCAACTCAATCCATTAGAGATTCGTCACGTGACAGAGAAGTTTCAGCTATGACAGTCCAAAGAGCAGCGAAAATAGGCTTGCGATGCAACTGAAACGGGCTTAATATGATGCTGATTTTGTAATTTTTCGTTAGTTGATTAGTTACAAAGAGGAATTTATCAAACAGCTTAGTATAAATCTTATGTCATTCTGTTCATTCTTCCGGGTCGGGAAGTTAATAATTTGCTTACGTCACCAAGGTGCTTTTATTTAGTTTTTTATACAATTTCTCATGCAATCTAATAATTTCAATAAATCAAATCACCTTGTCGTATTCAATGAAATGTGCATGAAAGAAGGATTGCTGCCTAAACACACACACACACACACACACACACACACACACACACACACACACACACACACACACATATATATATATATATATATATATATATATATATGATTAAATATAACAGACAACGAATGTCTATTATGTTTGATCATGAGCCGTTCTAAACTTCTTATAAATAAAGACAAAAATTATCCAATATTTGGATATTTTTTATCATACTGTTCCTTGATCTAAGTTTCGGCTAACCCGAGCTATCATTCGGAGTAGTTATAGGTCATTTAAAGAAAGATGTTCACCATCAAAGATGATATTCTGTTGACAAAGAAGATTGCTATGCGACGATAGCGGTCGCGGAATAGCAGACGAAGGTCTTAAATTCGTGCTTAATATCATGATGAGTTTGTTGATCTGGAAATTTAGTTATCAGGAGGAATTAACCAAACAGCTTATGGAACTCTCCTATCATTCTGTTCATTCCCCGCGGGGGTGGGGTCTGGAAGTTAATAATTTGCTTACGTAACCCCATCCTCATGCGTTTTAAGGGTCGACAGGTCGGTAGATTCTGAATATTTTTGGCAGAATATACTCCTTAATCAAGTATACACAGAAACCTAAAGTCAGAAATGGCTGCTTGACATTTTCAACTGATGATTTTTGTAAAAATATATCATACATATTTTACATAAAGCTCTTCGTAATGTGTGAGCTGTACTTGATTTATTATTATTATCATTATTATTAACATTATTAACAGGTAAGAGAAGAGAGCTATTTAAGAAAAGAAACAGAAAAGAAAAAAACACAGTGATAATGTTAAACAATGTTTCGACAGTATGCCAGCCTTCTTCAAGTTATATTTTAAAAAAATATCAAGTATAAAAACATATAAATCTATAAAAAAAATTATAAGCCTTTCGTTGCTTGTCTTGTAATAAAAAACGGATGTAATGGTAATCATTGCGTCAAAACGAATGAAACGCCGCCAGCGTAACGGCATGCAAGTGAAACATGTTTAATATGATGGTGATTTTGTTTATCTTGGAATTATCTGTTTGTTGATTAGTTACTAAAAGGAATTAATCAAACAGTTTAGTATAAATCTTATAGAACTCCCAAGCGGGAAGTTAGTAATTTCAGTAATTTTAGTAATTATTCATAGTAATAACGAGGGAATGTACAGAATGACAGGAGAGTTCCATAAGATTGATAATATTTTGTTATGTTATTATTGATTCCCAATGCCTCCAGCCGGTTTGTTTTAAAATCCTTTCAATCTTGAGTGTTTTCCCCACTCCACAATTTATTTTCTCTTTCCCTCACATTTAGTAAGTGAACATTTTGCCTCTCGGCAGAATACAGCGGCCGCTTTTATTTTTCTGTGGGTTGGACGGGTCCTACTAACATATTTTATATAATATAGGATTGGTTAGGTTTGTTTTGTTTTACGGCATTTCAACCACAATGGGTTATTTAATGAAAGACAACATTTTTATTGCTGGTAATATTTTGTTTTGTCAAAAATCTATTTCTGGTAATATTTTTCCTTCAAAATGGTAATATTTAAAAAAAAAAATGAATTGCTAGTAATATTTATTTTTTAAAAGCATTGTTGGTAATATTTTTTTCAAAAGAGAATTGCTGGTAATAATTTTTAAAAAATATTTCTGGTATTAAAACCTATTTTTACACTTTCATGGTGATTTGACCTCAGTTTCGGGGTGAACTATTTGCCCATGGCTGGGACCCTAACAGGTGCTACCACCCCGGGTCAGGGCGGACCTGAGAACACCAGCAATTAAGAGGTGGTTCCACGATACTCAAAACATGATCAAATGCCTTGCCGCTGAACGTAGTTTATCGTCTTACCCAGGACGCGGATGTAGTTTATCGTCTTACCCAGGACGCGGATGTAGTTTATCCTCATACCCAAGACGCGGATGTAGTTCATCGTCATACCCAGGACGCGGATGTAGTTCATCGTCATACCCAGGATGCGGATGTAGTTTATCGTCTTATGCAGGACGCGGATGTAGTTTATCGTCATACCCAGGACGCGGATGTAGTTTGTCGTCATACCCAGGACGCGGATGTAGTTTATCGTCATATCAAGGACGGAAATATAGGATTGGGGGAAGAGGGATGTGTTCTTGTTTTGAATGAGTAAATTGTAACGAATGAATGGGTCACGATCAGTGACTATCCGGCTCACCCCACTTCCCCTTTGGCCTTGTGCCAAAATTGTACGTAAAATTACAATAAATATATACAAAACAAGCAAAGTGTGTAGAAAGGCATATATTTTTTGCAGATTTATATATTTTTATACTTGAAAAATCTTTTTCAAATATAACTTGCTGTTGAAATATTGTTTAACATTGTCCAACATAGCTTCTTTTCTTAAATCGCAGTCTTCTTTTAACTGTCGAAAATAAGATAATAATAATTAATTCATATACGCACAGACATAACAAGATAGCGACATATTGTCACTGGAAGATATGCCAGTAAAACAAAATCGAAACCACTGAGACATGGTATGACCAGCAACCAGACATAGTTACCCAAAATATCGATGTAACTATCCTCTGGGACATGCCAATTCAAACTGACAGGAGAATAAAAACCAACAGACCTGATATTATCATAAAAGACAATAAATTCAGGATGTGTATGCTTATTGACATAGCAGTACCATCTCAGAGAAACACCTCCATGAAAATTATCGGGAAATTGTCCAAATACAAGGACCTGAAGATCGAAATTAACAGGATGTGGGGAATGAAGACTGAGACTGTACCAATAGTAATCGGAGCTCTGGGACTTGTGAGATAAGGAATGAACAATTTTACTAACAGTGTCCCAGGTAACATCAACATACAAGTTGCCCAGAAGATCGCCCTACTCGGAACATCCCATATACTAAGAAAAGTGTTATCAATTAAATGACAATTCTTTTATAAGGGGCTAAGGGCCATAGTTTGGAACCGGCTGTACAGGATACAAATCAGGAAACATAACAGTCAGTTATGTGCCAGGCGTGATACATGCTTAGGCAATCAAGTATCTTTTGATATATGACTGACGAGGCAGATTTTTTCCCGCAATAGTTTGCCAATTCTTTCTGTGGTAGACTAGTTGCCATCTATAGGCTATAGAACCTGGCCTATCCTGCTATTTATCCATAGCTGGGGGGAGGGGGCAAGAAGTGGGTATTAGCACGTAAGTGAATCTAATGGATTCGACTGAAATTCGAACTCGGCTCTCCGACAATAATAATAATAATAATAATAATAATAATAATAACGATGTAACTATCCTCTGGGACATGCCAATTCAAACTGACAGGGAAATAAAAGCCAACAGAGCTGATATTATCATAAAAGTATGACATAGCAGTACCATCTGAGAGAAATACCTCCATGAAAATTATCGAGAAATTGTCCAAATACAAGGACCTGAAGATGGAGATTAACAGGATGAGGGGAATGAAGACTGAGACTGTCGTACCAATAGTAATCATAACTTTCGTCAGTCCATATGCATATGGACTGAGGATTGCTTTTAGCATGAAATAGACTGTGGTCTCTGAGTGCTGACTGTGGTCTCTGCGTTGTCATGATGCAAGATGACTCCTTCTGACTGATGACCTCTTCGTTTATCCCAACAGATAAGCTCAAAGTCCTTGCAATGTCACCCACTGTCACCCTTCTGTCAGACTGAATGAGGTCATTGACTGATTCGATCACCTCAGGAGACCTCACTACTGTAGGCCTCCCAGGCCTGTCTTCATCCTCAACACTGCTCCGTCCTTCTTTAAACAATTTAGCCCACTTGTAGACATTTTTTTGGCTGAAACATGTGGCACCATACGCAGTTGACATTCTCCTATGAATTTCAACTGGTTTGCACCCTTCAGCAACCAAAAACTTGATAACTGACCGATGTTCAATCCTGGAGCATGCTTCTTGGTCGGCCATCTTTGTTAATCGCCAAAACTCTCAAAGTTTTTTTTTTTAATCTGCAAAAGAAATTAAATCCATGTGAAAAAGATGTAAAACAAAAACAAATAAAAAGAGTAAGCTTCTATCTGTATTAGAAGTCCTTATACCGAAAAATGCAACTTATTTATTGAATGACCCTCGTATATTTAGAGAGAGAGGGGGAGAGAGAGAGAGAGGTTTAACATCCCGGTTAAGGAAATTCAATAATAATAATAATAATAATAATAATAATAATATTTGAATGAGGAGCACTGGGTTAAAAGCTGAGACAGGAGGCCTAATTATTGCAGCTGAGGACCAAAGCCTTGCAACCAGATCCTCTCACTGTCACATAATCAAGGATGGAACTAACCCGAAATGCAGGATCAGCGAAAAATATGATGTCCCAGGTAACATCAACATACAAGCTGCCCAGAAAATCGACTCCTAGGAACATCCCATCTACGAAGAAAAGTGCTATCAATTAAATGACAATTCTTATATAGGGCCAAAGGACCATAGTTTGGAAGCGACTCTATAGGATACAAAGCAGGAAACATAACAGACACAAATGATAATAAAACAATTACGAACTTGGAGTAAACCATTGCCAATGAGGGTTTACCGAGGAATTGTTACTACCCCTGTGCTGTAAGTGGAGCTATATTTCTCCTCATTTTAGATAGCAGAATTTGCTCAGGCCCGGGGATTCCAGCCCTGTGCCAGAACCTCCCTCATTGCACTAAAGATGTTAGGTCGGTGTAATACCGATACCAGCGTGATATTGGTCGCGTTGGCCGGGCGAAAAAACAAAAAAAAACAAACACATTTTTTTCTTGGCCCATATACATAAGTATGCGTATGGCGCTCCCCACGTTAAAACGACCTTGTGTCACATCTAGCTTTGATGGGGGCGGGGAGGCCGGATAAATATACCTATATTTCGCCTTGTGCCAGACTAAGATATCTTGGCGAATATCGTTAAGAGACACCTTGAAAATCTTGCAATACTTTATAGCGTGGTTACACACTCTTTCAACTTTCCATTACAGGCTTAAACAATTATGCCAAAAGCCCCCCCCCCCTCAACCACCTGCTACGCAAGATTCTATTTATTTTCCCGCTTAAAAAAAAAGTTCATTATCTAATAGGAACTTATTTCGTTGTGACTTAGTTGCGCTGAAGGAAGACGCTTTACACATTTTCTGCGTGACTGCCAAGAATCCGGTAGAACGTTTTAAAATGGATCGAAAAGCTTTGTCGGAGTTCTTTTGTGTTCATTGTTACAGTGATTGTCGAAGAAAGTGTTTGCAAATGATGATTAAAATAAAAATTATATATATATATATATATATATATATATATATATATATATATATATATATATATATATATATATGTGTGTGTGTGAAGATACGGATCGTTGAACGAAGTTCAGGTGAGTAATTGTATATTTTTGAAAGGAAGCAATCATCTTTTTAAATTTGTGTTTATACTTACTTGATACTTATAAATATTTATTCAATCTATTTAAAAAAAAAAACAAACACATTATTTACCTGTAGCATTGAAGATCGTCTTTTAATAAATTCAATGCAAAAAAGAAAAAAATGAAATTGTTGATTTGTTTCATAACTGAATTTGCTATTTTCAATATTTTTTTCGTTTTTCGTTTTTTTTTTTTTTTTTTTTTTTTTTTCCAAACTTGATGTTCTTGAGAATCCAGCGATTTTAAAGTGGATTTTTCGCTAAAAAATGTAATGGAAGAATTAATGAGAAAAAACAAACAATCAAACAAACAGAAAACAAACGAGCAAAACATAAAATATGTTTTTTAATTATTTGATTCTAGGACATTTTAGAATTTCAATATGGCGTCATCTCTCGACGAAATGCCCCTTCAGTCGATCCAGTAAAAGAATTCATTTTACTATCATTACCTCCAAATTTTTTCGAACCACTATCCGATTCACTGCCAAATTAACAAAAAAATAAAAATAAAAATAAAAACAAAACAAAAAAATCCCCAAAATCAAACAAACATTATTTGTTTACTTAAGTTCACTGAAAGCAGGGTTCAAGAGCCATTCGTGGTAAACGGTTACTGATTAAAGTGTTTCATATTAATGTAACAAGAAGCATAAGGAAGATTATGAGGATAGGGAGAATAGATAACAATTGACCCTTGACTTGAAAGGTTAAGATTATAGTGTTCAGGGAAGTGGTCACAAAAGTTTCAAATATTTGTTTATTTTTACGGATTATCGACACTTTTTGGCCTATTTAAAGAAGGTTCGGCAGAGTAATGGATTACGGATTTGATTAATGAATCCGAGAGCCGGGCTCGAATTCCAACAACGGAGTTGGCAGAAATAGAAAAACAAAAACATTACTAAGGAGAATAACAAAAGAAGAGTAATTAGGAAGATACCGATTGACATTTCATTTAAATTTGTGCAGAAAAAAGCCGGCTGGAAAGCAACGTACCGGAAGGGAGTTCCACAAGCGAGAAGTGCGAGAAAATAAACCGTTAGCATAGATCTTACGGTTGCATCTAGCCAACGCAACTGTAAATTGATGAGATTTCGACCTCAGTCTAGTACTGTGCTTAAATTCAAAATGTCGAGGTACCATAGCGAAGAGCGAAGAGCGATATTTATTCTGTATAAATTACAGAAATGTGGCACAAGGCCGAAGGGGGAATTGAGGAAAGGAGGGTCTTCTTCTGTCTTAACTATAACTGAGCTAGCCGCAAACACCGACCCAATCATACGAATAATATTCCTTACACCAAAACACCACATTCATACGTACCTTTCTTACTACAATCACCATAATACCTCACTGTCTCTATGAAAATACTAACTAGTCCCCATATTTACAATTCAGTGTATGTGGGGGGAGGGGAATAAAATAACAATTCTAAAAGCTAAACCCAATGAGTATTTACAATATGAATACGAAATATTTACAAGAAACTAAAGAAAATAATATTAGTAATAACCCCCCCACACACACACACACACACAATCACTAAATGTGGCAGAAATACCAGTTCACTGGCTGAAATCAATGCGGGACTAAAATAGTATAAAACATTCATTCATCCCAAGTACACACACTGACACGCACTCATTCAAACACAACAACAAATACGAAAAACACTCACGCGAAACGAAAGGTGCCCCGCATCCACCAGCGAACTGACATCACAAACCACCTAACGAGGGAGGAGATGAGGAATTAAACTTAAAGAAAAATAGGGACAGAAATAAAAGGGGCCAAATGAGCATACATACCCTAGCTAAGTTAACTCGAAAAAGAAACTAAAACATCAAAAATAAAACCTAAACTAGCCTAGTTTTGGGCTGGGTTGCCTTAGTTCAACCCAGGAAGAGCAATACCCTGATGCCTAACCGGCATCAATGTGCCACTCAAGGTCAGCTCCTTTCACACGACACATGCGCGCAAGATGCACCCACCTTTTGCTGAATTCTGATGAAGTGAGCTGCCACCTTTCCGTCCTAATCTTGACTTTAAGCTGATGCTTAAATTACAAGATCAGTTGGGATCAGAGGGGAACTTCTCGCCTCCATAGAATCCCTTCTGACGCGTCGTCCAAATCACGACTCTCATAACACCTAGCAAGCAGTGGAACACATACTGTTCAGCCTTCGTCAGCGGCGGTGCCGCATTGCTACAAACGGAAGAGGCCTCAAGGACAAAGAACTTTCCATGCAGCAAAGGAAGGCAATCTTACGGCGGTTGGAAAACGACTGAAGACGAGCAGCCCTATCAGAACCAATAATAATGCAGATTTTTCTTTGGATTGTATCAAGGCCCTCTAGATAAATAACAGGAGCACCGGACTATATGCGGCAGAAATATTCTAAGCATGGACGAATGGTAGACTTATGAATATATAAGAAAGATTACGTGAAGACAAATTGTTGACCGAGACACAGTGAACCGATTATTTATTCAGTGAAAGGTGGGTAAAAGACGCGAGCTTGGTTCCTTTGAACGGGGCTAGCCTTGATTTTCTTTTCTAGGTCAACCTAAGTCACATCGCGGTGGTTTCCTGTGGAACCCTCCCCTTGGTTAGGTTAGACAAGCTTAAGTGTACCTAGTTAATATGAGTAAGTGTTGTTTTCGGCCTGTTTCCCGGCCATCTTTTTAGTTATGATCCAAGTCGAGATTCCCAACCTCCCTAGTTTGTTTTGACCTCCTTTTCATCTCAACTGGATCAGCCTTTTACTTCCCCATGTCCGAGTTATTTTATCTCTTTCCCACTCCCTTAGCGAGAGTGCTTCTTGATTTTGTCCTCTGGGCAGAATACAGCGGCCTCTCTATTTTGAGGGTTGGACGGGCCCAACTAACATAAATTATGTTTAGTTTAAAAATTTGTTGAATTTTAGTTTGTTATGGGGTTCATCTCACTCCCCTTTCATCTTTTCATGATTAGAATTTTATGTATTCTATTATCATCAGGTTTTTTGTAGGTCCCCCCTGGTGAGGATGTGGTATTATGGTGTATGGAGGATTGAATGGTGACGGACGAATTCTTGTGGTGAATGTGTCAATTGTAATGTATGAATGGGTCACGAATCTGATTAGCTAGGTATAGGATAGTTAGTTAAGACCAGCTTTTACCCCTCCCTTTTTTCGGCTTTGTACCACAATTTGTACATTTTTGTACGAATAAATAACGTGAACCGATTATGTAGCAGCTGACCTAGCAATGGAATCAAAATAATCTCTCCACTTTATGCCAACTGAGAGCGTTAGCCCGAGAAGGCGACGAGACACTCGTCTAGAGGTCAATTTAGAAATGATCACAGTGTTTCTTGTTGGTGATCTTAAAAGTCAATTTGTTATTTCTTTTCTTTCTTTTTTTCATTTGTTGACATGTTGATCAGTATTCACCCAGAAATAAAAATAATAATAATAATAACAGAACAATCAAAGCCAACCTCCCAGACATTGTTATTAAAAACCACAAAGTGCCTCCTTATTGATATGGCAGTCCCTGCAGACTGCAATGTATCTTTGAAGATATTCGAAAAACTGTCAAAATACAAGGATCTTGAAATAGAAATCTGAAAAATGTGGCACATGGGAACATCAACAATCCCTGTTGTAGTTGGAGCTCTTTGACTGGTTGGAAAAGATTCCAGTAGGCTGATTGAAGGGATCCCTGGAAGTCCATGCCTCAAAGAGATACAAAAAATTGGTCTGACAAGTACAGCCCACACTTTACGAAGGGCTTTATCTATGTAATTATTATTTTTTTTTCTTTGCAGTGGAAAGTGTCATGATGCCATTTCTAACCTTAGGTCCCTGGGCGGGACCCGGAAAGAAATGTGTAAACGCCAGATATCAAAGAAAATAAAAATAATAATAATATGCCGACTGCAAAATACTTAAAAAAGAAAGCAAAGGCGAATGCAGCCGACCAGATACAGGGAAGGGAAGATAAACTGCATCACGGTCAAAATGGAGTTTAAATGGGTGGAGAAAATAAAACATAATGCACCTACTGCAACTGCAAAAACCTTAAAAATGGAAGAAAAAAAAATGAAATCGACCAGATACAGAAACGATAGCAAGATAAACCTCTTCACGGTCAACATTCTGCCCGTACCAAACAAGCTGATGTAGACAAACCCCATACCCATTAGTGGTTACATATTGCAGGGTTAAAAGCTGAAACTGAAGTTTTTATTCTTGCTGCACAAGACCAATGATTTCTAACTAGAAATTACCAAGAAAAACATAATGAAAAATTGTATTAAACCAAAACGCAGATTCTGTGATAAATATCCAGAAACAATTAACCATCTACTTCGATGACACTACAATCTTTCTCGTTACCCCGATTTATTTAATATTATTATTATTGATAAATGGTAGTTCTAACACCATCACCACTACTACGATGAGAGTGGAGCCTTTCTCCTTTCATCTCTTTATTTAATAATAATAATAATAATAATAATAGTAATGATAATGACATGTCTATCAACATCACCACTACTACGATGAGAGTACCGTCTTTCTCCTTTCCTCTCTTTATTTAATAATAATAATAATAATAATAATAATAATAGTAGGTCTAACACCATCACCACTACTACGATGAGAGTACAGTCTTCCTCCTTTCCTCTCTTTATTTAATAATAAAAATAATAATAATGGCACGTCTAACACCATCACCACTACTACGATGAGAGTACAATCTTTCTCCTTTCTTCTCTTTATTTAATAATAATAATAATAATAGCAGGTCTAACACCAACACCACTACTACGATGAGAGTACAGTCTTCCTCCTTTCCTCTCTTTATTTAATAATAATAATAATAATAATAATAATAATAATAATAATAGCAGGTCTAACACCATCACCACTACGACGATGAGAGTACAATCAAAGGAAATAATAATAATAATAATAATAATAATAATAATAATAATAATAATAATAATGGCTGGTCTAACACCATCACCACTACTACGATGAGATTACAGTCTTTCGCTTTTCCTCTCTTTACTTAATAATAATAATAATAATAATAATAATAATAATAATAATAATAATAATAATGGCAGGTCTAACATCATCACCACTACTACGATGAGATTACAGTCTTTCTCCTTTCCTCTCTTTACTTAATAATAATAATAATAATAATAATAATAATAATAATAATAATAATAATAATAATAATAATGGCAGGTCTAACACCATCACCACTACTACGATGAGATTACAGTCTTTCTCCTTTCCTCTCTTTACTTAATAATAATAATAATAATAATAATAATAATAATAATAATAATAATAATGGCAGGTCTAACACCATCACCACTACAACGATGAGATTACAGTCTTTCTCCTTTCCTCTCTTTACTTAATAATAATAATAATAATAATAATAATAATAATAATAATAATAATAATGGCAGGTCTAACACCATCACCACTACTACGATGAGATTACAGTCTTTCTCCTTTCCTCTCTTTACTTAATAATAATAATAATAATAATAATAATAATAATAATAATAATAATAATAATAATAATAATAATAATAATGGCAGGTCTAACACCATCACCACTACTACGATGAGATTACAGTCTTTCTCCTTTCCTCTCTTTACTTAATAATAATAATAATAATAATAATAATAATAATAATAATAATAATAATGGCAGGTCTAACACCATCACCACTACAACGATGAGATTACAGTCTTTCTCCTTTCCTCTCTTTACTTAATAATAATAATAATAATAATAATAATAATAATAATAATAATAATAATGGCAGGTCTAACACCATCACCACTACTACGATGAGATTACAGTCTTTCTCCTTTCCTCTCTTTACTTAATAATAATAATAATAATAATAATAATAATAATAATAATAATAATAATAATAATAATAATAATAATAATGGCAGGTCTAACACCATCACCACTACTACGATGAGATTACAGTCTTTCTCCTTTCCTCTCTTTACTTAATAATAATAATAATAATAATAATAATAATAATAATAATAATAATAATAATAATAATGGCAGGTCTAACACCATCACCACTACTACGATGAGATTACAGTCTTTCTCCTTTCCTCTCTATAATTAATAATAATAATAATAATAATAATAATAATAATGGCACGTCTAACACCATCACCACTACTACGATGAGAGTACAGTCCTTCTCCTTTCCTCTCTTTACTTAATAATAATAATAATAATAGGATTAGTTCAACTAGAACTGTCTTACAAAACTACAACAGTCGGCCTTCAAAGATACGTGAAAACTACAGAAGTGTGGATGATGATCTGTGTCAAAGAACACGAAAGAAATAAGAAACTTCGTTCAGTAATAAACGAAGCCAACAAATTCAAAATGGAGTTTCAATTGCGTGGATAAATACAAGTAAAACATAATTCACCAACTGCAACTGCAAAAACCTTAAAAATGAAAGCAAAAGAAAATCCAATCGAGCAGATACAGAAACGATAACAAGATAAACTTCTACACGGTCAATATTCTGCCCGTACCAAAGAAGCCGAGGTAGACAAACCCCGTACCCATCAGTGGTTACATATTGAAGGGTTAAAAGCTGAAACTAAAGGTTTTATTCTTACTGCACAAGAATAATGCTTGCTAACTAGAAATTATCAAACACACATGCTACAAAATTGTTAACCCAAAATGAAGGTTCTGTGATAAATATCCAGAAACAATTGATCATCTTGTATCAAGTTGCTCGGTATTGACACCCACTGAATATAAAACCCGGCATGACAGGGTCGGCCAATATCTGCACTGGAAAACTGCAACTTTCACGTAAAGGAAAATGAAAGAACTTAGTAGGAGCACCTCCAAGGTGCGGTTACGGAGATAGGACCTGTAACAGTTTTGTGGGACTTTACAATACACACAGACAGAACAATCAATGCTAATCTCCTAGGCGTCGTGTTTAGAGACCGCAAAGACAAATCGTGCTTTTTATTGATATGACAGTCCCTGCAGACTGCAATGTATCTTCAAAAAGCTATCAAAATACAAGGACCTTGAAATCAAAATCTCAATATTGTATATGAGGACATCAATAATTCCAGTTGTAGCTGGAACCCTCGGATTGATTGGAAAACGTTCCGATAGAGTCATTGAAGGGATTACTGGTAGCCCATGCTTTAAAGAAATACAAAAAAATGTTCTCTCAAATATAGCTCATCTCTTACGAAGGGCTTTATCTACGTAAAATATGTGTGATGGTGGGTGTATTTAATTTTGTTTTTTTTTTCCTTAAAAAAATGTACAGTGGAAAATGTCATGATGCCATTTCTGATTACAGGTCTCTGGTTGTGACCCGAAAAGAAATGACCTTACACCAGAAATCAAAGAAAAGAAAATAATAATAATAATAATAATAATAATAAGAAGAAGAAGAAGAAGAAGAGGAGAAGGAGGAGGAGGAGGAGGAAGAGGAGGAGGAGGAAAGATGAAGAAAGCATTTTCTCAGGATTACGTGGTGAATCTGAGAGAGATACACAGGATGTGAAGGACAAAGCAGCATAAGGAATTTGGCTGCGACATGGTGATCTGAAACGTGCAACACAATGCTTGATAATTGCACCACAACACCAAGTTCTTGCTACCAATGCCATAAAATACCAGAAGCACCAAACATCAACCACTCCAAAATGTAGACTTTATGGCGAACACTGAGATCCGAGGGAAATGTCTAGAAGCTATATCTGACCTTAGGTCTCTGGTTGGGACCCGAAAGGAAATGCGTATGTATCAGAAACCAAAGGAAATAATAATAATAATAATAATAATAATAATAATAAGCAGGTCTCATTACTGCGACCACAGTGCAGTGTTTCGACTTATTATTTATTTAACAACAACAACAGCAAATTAATAATAATAATACTAATAATAATCAAAGACTATAAAATGTGATCAGTGAATGCAAAAACAAAATGTATCTTTTTATTGACATGGCACTCCCTGCAGACTGCAATGTATCTTTGAAGATCTTCAAAAATCTATCAAAATATAAGGACATTGCAATGGAAATCTAAAAAATGTACCAAATGAGGACAACGGTAATTCCAGTTGTAGTTGGAGCCCTAGTATTGATTGGAAAAGATACCGATAGGGTCATTGAAGGGATTCCGGGTAGCCCATGCCTTAAGGAAATAAAAATATTGTAAAGGGTGTTTCAATAACTTGGACCGAGGTAGTGTCTTTTCTCCTCTTTCCACGCGATAAAAACGGAAGAGTCCATTATTTATTATATATTGGCAGAACGTAACGGTCGTGCGAACTAACGAAGGCACGAACAAGCACAATTATAATAGGAGGTGATGATGATGACGACGGCGAAAACAATAACAACAACACCATCACCACCATTTCAACGTTAACAAATCCTTCCCTTTCAATCAGCTTCAGTTACAAAAGGTTTGAAGCTTCGACCCCCACGGCATAACATCTTTTCCCCACTGGACAATTGTCGAGTATAGCCACAGATTTATAAACGAGAACGCCAAAATAAAAAATGAAAAAAAAAAAATGAAATCGAAATACATTTGTAACTGTGTTTGTAGACCATTTAAAATAAAATACATCTTTTCATCTTACTCTATTGATCAACATGGGGGCAGGTATCATTATAAGAGCAGGCAAGAAAGCGGATCTTCCGTTAAAAAAAAAAAAAAACGACTTAAATTACATTACTACAACGCTCCATCTAGCAAAATTTAAAAAAAAATAAAAAATAAATTAGAATCACGGGAGTGTTCAGCGCGTTGCTGTCAGAATCTAAGTCTCTCCGTCAATAAATTTCAATGAAATTGTTCAAGCGACGTAGAACCGATTCAAATATACAT